>JADPWL010001382.1:0-11259 GCA_019059595.1 Marasmia exigua | reverse complement strand
ACTTTTCTCGAGTATAATTGTATTTTTTCTTATTAAATAGACCAATATTTCTTAGTTTTATTAGACATCGCATAGAGTATTAAAAATAGTGGTAACCTATTGTAGAGTCAGTTCAACAATAAATAAAAAGATAGATATTACTTTAATGCACAAAATAATAATTAAAAAACTGGCATCTTTAAGGCAATTTAATCTGGGCACCTTTAGGCAAGCATTTTAAGCGGGCGGGTAAAGTTATGGAATACCCCTCATGGATTGAGGAGGCCCGTGCCCCAGCAGTGGGGACTTATACGGGCTGATGATGATCTTTAGGCAAGAGTGAACAGGCATCTTTTAGGCAAACGCGTATCATCCTAGACCTCATCGTCGCTTTCCATCGGGTGCGATTGTGGTCAAGCGTTAGCGTATTGACCAAAACCCAACTACGACAAAAAACGTCGCTGAAAAAGTATAAAACAAGCCTTCGTTGTCAATTTATGCAATATTCACTATGTAGAGATAAAATTCATGTTTGGAAATCCGCAGTCACACGTTGTCAAAGGGTAGTATATTTAACGTGTGACTACGCCTTTCCAAACATGAAATTTTATCTCTACATAGTGAATATTGCATAAATTGACAACGAAGGCTTGTTTTATACTTTTTCAGCGACGTTTTTTGTCTTAGTTGGGTTTTAGTTTTTTTACTTTTATTTTATTTGTACTATTTTGGTGTCCAAGTGCTAGTAATATATATATATATATATATATATATATATATATATATATATATATATATATATATATATATATATATATATATATATATATATATATATTCAAAATGTACAAGTCAGCGCTTTCAAATGATACCAAACACGGCATATTTATCATAACTTTATTTTTTTACCTCTGTATGTTTTGTCCGCTAGAGGGCGCCACATTAGATTTTGTGAAACTTCATATAGCCTATAACCAGCGGACGATCAAGACGCTTATAATGATATGTCATTTGTCGAATTCTGATAAGTAGTTAAGAAGTTACGTGGAAACAGATGAACATACATACATACATACATACATACATAGCCTGTCAAAATCATAACCCTCCTTTTGCTTTGCCGTAGTCGGGTAAAAAAGAAAACTAGGCATTACACAAACTAAAATGTACAATTTCGGCGGTCTTATCGCTGGAAGCGATTTCTTTCAATAGAAAATTGATTTATTTATTTAGTACAACCACATGATAGATTAAGTTTTCCTAAAGATGCGTTTTAGACGTGTGTAACTGTTTACTGAAACGACTCAGTGATTCGACTCAGCCAAATTAAACACTGTTCCGAATCTCTAATGTCCGCCCGCTTAAATGGATCTCGAGTTCGGGTGATCCGAATGAGCTGAATGATGCGAGTGAGCCGAATGAGCGGAATGATCCAATGAGCCAAATGAACTAAATGATCCGAGTGAGCCGAATGATCCGAATGAGCGGAATGAATCACGGATCTATCTGCGATTCGTCACATAGTACATTTATATAGGTGTAACACTAGCTTTTTGACGCCCCGCGCTTTGCGCGGGCGCGCCTTCGAGCTAGGTCTGCGACGCTTGGCCGCGCTGCGGGCTGCGCCCTGCGCGGCGACGCTACGGGCTTCGCCCTCCGCGGAGCTCGGCCTTCGGCCTCGCGAGACGCAGCTCGGCCTGCGGCCTCGCGAACTTGCATGAGGCGATGCACCGTTTGTGACAGTTGCCCTTGTTCTTTTCCACGCCCAAGGATAAATCAAATGTGTGTCCTTGGGCAGGGTTGGATGGGGTTTGAGGGTAGGCTTATAGTGTTGCAAGTTATGATCATAATTGGTAGAATGTGGCCGCTCCGGGCTGCGCCCTACGCGGCGCTCCGCTTCAACTGTATCATCCTCATGTAGTTAGAAGGCCGCCCCGGGCTGCGCCCGACGCGGCACTCCGCTAGGTTTTTCCAAATGACCGAGTGATTAGAATGGCCGCTCCGGGCTTCGCCCTACGCGGCGCTCCGCTTGGTTTTTTTGTTTATATGAGTCGTGATGAAATGGCCGCTCCGGGCTTCGCCCTACGCGGCACTCCGCTTGGCTTTGGTGTTATGAGTCATGATGAAATGGCCGCTCCGGGCTGCGCCCTACGCGGCGCTACGCTTTCGCTGTATCTTTCTCATGTAGTTTGAAAGCCGCCCCGGCTGCGCCCGATGCGGCACTCCGCTGGGTTTTTCCAAATGACCGAGTGATTATAATGGCCGCTCCGGGCTTCGCCCTACGCGGCGCTCCACTCGGTTTCTCCAAATAACTGAGTGATTATAATGGCCGCTCCGGGCTTCGCCCTACGCGGCGCTCCGCTAGGTTTCTCCAAATAACTGAGTGGTTATAATGGCCGCTCCGGGCTTCGCCCTACGCGGCGCTCTGCCTCGATTCCCCCAGCTTGGGTTGAATATTTTGATTTCCCCATACTACTCCTTAGTGAGGTACTTTAAGTCAACTCCCCAGTACAAAATGTATGGGACAGTTTCCTATCAGGTCGAAATTTCATTTTCGGTTTCTTTTCACGGTAAATACTTGTGCTAGCTCTAATTGGCCAAAAATGACATCGGATGTCACTTTTTGACAGGACCTCATACTCAGAAACTGAAAATTTGCAATTTTACGTTTTGGGGTAATTCTCAGAAATTATTCGAAAATTCAAATTTTTTATTTCACTGTCGCGTAGCTATTGTCAAGGTCAACAATAAAGGTTCTCGCTAAAATTCGCGTCAAGTGGCGCCATCTGCCCGAAAAACCACTTTGAATTTTTTCAAAAACTCAACTTTTCACAAAATGGCCGCTGTCTCGTCCGCCATCTTGAATTTCAAGAAAATCGTATTTTTCCCATATACTACACCATAAACAAGACCGAACCACATTTTTACTTTTTTTCTTAGAGAATACCAGAGGACCAATAAGCTATCTCGAAAATGACCAAGTCGCAAAAATGTTTTTCTCCACAGCTCCCAGTGTTGCCAGGTCAAGGTGTTGAAAATGGTCAAATGTCATTTAGACCGACCCTGTCAATGGCCTCTTGGGATTTTTTTCTCCCAAAAATGGCTATTTCGACTCGCCACCTTTTCGGGCCCTGGCGCACAAACTATCAAAAATCGCCAAAATATTTTTCGACATGGCAACACACGCAAGCAAGACTCACACCCGCCCGATACATGTCGACTCGCTCAAGTGTCGCCATGTGTCAAAAAAATCACGTTGAAATTTTCAAAAAAATTACAAATTTACAAAATGGCCGCCAGCTCGTCCGCCATCTTGGATTTTTGACAGCGCGTACCCGTGCCATAGACTAAACTATATAACTAATCACAGACAATTTTTATTTTTTTCCCATCTACGATATCCTCGTCCCAGGAGCTCCTCAAAGTGGGCGACACCCCAAAATTTATTTTTGTTGCCATTTCCAGTGTTGCCAGAATTTTAGCAAAAAACTACCTGGAGGTCATTGCGAGCCCCAATTGCCACCAAACTGCATACTCGATTTTCACTAAAGAGACCACTTTTTTTTTCTACTATTCGGGGCCGTGGCCCAAAAACTACCAAAAATATGGTAGAAATTCTCAGTCGTGGCAACACTCGGATAAATTACCCCCCGACGCCCGGAATAAACCTACCATCTCCGATGTTGCCATCTCCCCGAAAAATCAATTTGGAAAACTACCAATTTTTTACCCCTGACAAAAGGCCGCCAGAAGACGGCGCATCTTGATTCGAAAATCCCCCAACAAGCGTTTGAAAGGAGAACATGCACGCAACAGATTAAAAAAAAGAATTTTGAAAAGCCCACCCGCGCACCCTCCGACTACGATTCCGCAACACGGGTCCAAATTAAATTTTCAATCCAAGTGGCGGCGCGGCCATTTTGTTTTTTTTCACAAAAAAATTTCCTTGTCCAAAATAAGAAACAAGGCGATTCTAAACCAAAATGTCAAAACATAAAACACTTGCATTTGAAAAAAAAAACAAAAGCGCAACGGCGCGCTGCGGTCCATTTTTTTTCCACCAAATTGTCCAAAAAACCTGCGTTGATTAAAAAAACAATAACACCAAAAAAAGAAAAAAATTGAAAAACAACCCCCGACACCCCCCAAAAAAACCCTGATCAGTCCAGTCCCAGTCAGTCAGTGTGTAATCCCGCTATATATAATATAGAGCTTTTTGACGCCCCGCGCTTTGCGCGGCGCGCCTTCGAGCTAGGTCTGCGACGCTCGCCGCGCTGCGGGCTGCGCCCGGCGCGGCGACGCTAGCGGGCTTCGCCCTCGCGAGCTCCGCCTTCGGCCCTCGCGAGACGGCAATCTCGCCTCGCCTCGCGAACTTGCTGAGGCGATGCACCGTTTGAGACAGTTGCCCTTTTTCGTTTCCACCCCAAGATGAATCAAATGTGTGTCCTTGGGCATGGTTTGAATGGGGTTTGAGGGTAGAACTTTGTGTGGTTGCAAGTTGAGATCATAATTGTTATAATTTGGCCGCTCCGGGCTGCGCCCTCGCGGCTCTCACGCTTTAAACGCATCTTTTCTCAGTAGTTAGAAAGGGCCCGCCCCGGGCTGCGCCCGACGCTGCGCTCCGCTGGTTTTTTTATGATGTGAGTCGTGATGTATGCCGCTCCGGGCTGCGCCCTACGCGGCGCTCCGCTGGTTTTTGTATTAATCACTTGAGATTGAATTGCCGCTCCGGCTTCGCCCTACACGGCGCTCCGCTCGATTTTTTGGTGTTCTCCATTAAATATAAAATGGCCGCTCCGGGCTTCGCCCTACGCGGCGCCTTCCGCTTCACAACTTACTTCCTCAGTAGTGTAGAAGGGCCGCCCCGGGCTGCGCCCGACGCGCTCTGCGCTGGGTTTTTCCAAATGGACCGAGTATTATAATGTCCGCTCCGGCTTTCGCCTACGCGTCGCTGTCCGCTTTTTGTGAGTTGGTGTTGTGAGTCATGATGAAATGGCCGGCTTCGTGCTGCGCCCTACTCGGCGCTTCCGCTCGGTTTCTCCAAACAACTGAGTGATTATATTGTCCGCTCCGGGCTTCGCCTACGCGGCGCTCCGCCTCGGTTGCTCCCTCCAGGAAAAATGAGTGATTATGATGGCCGCTCCGGCTTCGCCCTACCGGCGCTCCGCTTGGTTTTGTTTAATAACTTGTATGACAATGGCCGCTCTCGGGCTGGGCGCCCTACGCGGCGCTCCGCTTGCTTTTGTGATGTTGTAGTGCGTGATGTAATGGCCGCTCCGGGCTGCGCCCTACGCGCGCTCCGTCTTGGTTTTTGTAGTATCACTTTGAGATGGAATGGGCCGCTCCGGCTTCGCCCTACGCGTCGCTTCGCTTTGTTTTGTTGTTATAACAAGTGATGTAATGGCCGCTCCGGCTTCGCTCTGCTTAGTTTTGCTGCTGAATTTGTGATAAGCTTTTGACGCCCCGCGCTTTGCGCGGCGCGCCTTCGAGCTAGGTCTGCGACGCTTGGCCGCTGCTGCGGTCCTTGCCGCCCGCGCGGCGACGCTACGGGCTTCGCCCTCCGCGGAGCTCGTCCTTCGGCCCTCGGCGAGAACAGCAGCTCGGCCTGCGGCCTCGCGAACGTTGCATGAGGCATCACCGTTTGAGACAGTTTGCCCTTTGTTCTTTTCCACGCCCAAGGATAAATCAAATGTGTGTCCTTGGGCAGGGTTGAATGGGGTTTGAGGGTAGAACTTGGTGTTTGCAAGTTGAGATCATAATTGGTAGAATGTGGCCGCTCCGGGCTGCGCCCTACGCGCGCTCCGCTTAAGACCGCAGCTTTCATGTAAGTTAGAAGGCCGCCCCGGGCTGCGCCCGACGCTTGCGCTCCGCCCTGGGTTTTTATGATGTGAGGTCGTGATGTAATGGCCGCTCCGGGCTGCGCCCTAACGCGGCGCTCCGCTTGGTTTTTGTAGTACACTTGAGATTGAATGCCGCTCCGGGCTTCTCCCTACACGGCGGCTCCGCTCGACTTTTGGTGTTTCACTGAATATACAATGGCCGCTCCGGGCTTCGCCCTACGCGGCGCTCCGCTTCTTCAAACCTTGACCTTTCCTCATGTAGTTAGAAGGCCGCCCCGGGCTGCGCCCGACGCGGCGCTCCGCTGGGTTTTTCAACATGACGAGTGATTATAATGGCCGCTCCGGGCTCGCCCTACGCGGCGCTCCGCTTGATTTGGTGTTTGTGAGTCATGATGAAATGGCCGCTTCGCCGACACAACACGCCACGCGTGTCTGCGCCGGCTCGGTTCTCTCCCCAAACAACTGATGATTACAATGGCCGCTCCGGGACTTCGCCTAGCGGCGACTCCGCTCGGTTGCTCCAGAAAACTGAGTGATTATGAATGGCGCCCGGGATTCGCCCTACGCACACGGCGCTCCGCTTGGTTTTGGGTTTAAACTTGTGGATGAAAATGGCCGCTCCGGCGCGCCCTACGCGGCGCTCCGCTTTGCTTTGTGATGTGAGGTCGTGAATGTAATGGCCGCTCGGGCTCTGCGCTCCTACGCGGCGCTTCCGCTTGCGTTATTTTGTAGTATCACTTGAGATGGAATGGCCGCCCGGGCTTCGCCCGTACGCGGCGCTTCGCTTTGTTTTGTTGTTATAACAAGGTGATGTAAGGCCCGCTCCGGGCTTCGCTCTGCTTAGTTTTGCTGCTGATTTGGTGATAAGCTTTTTTTGACGCCCCGCGCTTTGTGCGGGGGGGCGGCGCGCCTTCGAGCTAGTCCTGCGACGCTTGGCCGCCTGCGGGCTGCGCCCTGGCGTCGGCAGACGCTAACGGGCTTCGCTCCGCGGAGCTCGTCTTCGGCCTCGCGAAGACGCAGCTCGGCCTGCGGCCTCGCGAACGTTGCATGAGGCCGATGCACCGTTTGGGGGGGGGTTGGACAGTTCCCTTGTTCGTTTCCACGCCCAAGGATAAATCTAATGTTGTGTCCCCTTGGGCAGTTTTGGATGGGGTTTGAGGTAGGCTTATAGTGTTGCAGTTTATGATCATAATTGGTAGAATGTGGCCCAGCCTCCGGGCTGCGGCCTCGCGGCCTGCTCCGCTTCAACTGTATCATCCTCATGTAGTTAGAAGGCCGCCCCGGGCCTGCGCCGCGACGCGGCACTACTCCGCTAGGTTTTTTTCCAAATGACCGAGTGATTAGAATGGCCGCTCCGGGCTTCGCCCTACGCGGCGCCCGCTTGGTTTTTGTTTATATGAGTCGTGGATGAATGGCCGCTCCGGGCTTCGCCCTACGCGGCACTCCGCTTGGCTTTGGTGGTGTATGAGTCATGATGAAATGGCCGCTCCGGGCTGCGCCACTACGGCGGCGCTACGCTTTCGCTGTATCCTTTCTCCATGTAGTTTTGTAAAGCCGCCCCGGGCCTGCGCCCGATTCGGCACTCCGCTGGTTTTTTTCCAATGATGAAACCGAGTGATTATCATGGCCGCCCCCCCCCCTTCCGGGCCTTCCGCCCTACGCGGCGCTCCACTCGGTTTTTTCTCCAAATACTTGAGTGATTATAATGGCCGCTCTGCCGGGCTTTTCGCCCTACGCGGCGCTCCGCTAGGTTTTCTCCAAAATAAACTGAGTGGTTATAAATGGCCCGCTCCGGGCTTCGCCCTACGCGGCGCTCTGGCTCGATTCCCCAGCTTGGGGTTGAATATTTGATTTCCCATCTACTCCTTAGGGAGGTACTTAATCAACTCCCCGTACAAATGTATGGGACAGTTTCCTATCAGGTCGAAATTTCATTTTCGGTTTCTTTTCACGGTAATGACTTGTGCTCGCTCTATTGGCCAAAAATGACATCGGAATGTCACTTTTGACAGGACCTCATACTCATAAACTGAAAATTTGCAATTTTACGTTTTGGGTAATTTCTCTTAAATTATCCAAAAATTCGAATTTTTTATTTCAACTGTCGCGTAGCCCTTATCTAGCTCAACAATAAAGGTTCCGTCTAAATTTCGCCTGCGAGTTGCGCCATCTGCCCGAAAATCCGCTTTGAAGTTTTTGCGAAAACCTTGACTTTTTACAAATGGCCGCTGTCTAGTCCGCCATCTTGAATTTCAAAAATCGTATTTTTCTATACTCATCATAAACGAGATCGAACCACATTTTACTTTTTTTTTCAATTAATACCAGAGACCAATAACTATCGCCGAAAATGAACCAGTCGCAAAAATGTTTTGCTCCAACAGCTCCCAGTGTTGCCATGTCGTGTGCTGAAAATAGTCAAATGTCCTTTGGACCGACCCTGTCCGATGGCCTCTTGAGATTTTTTTCCCCCGAAAATGCTATTTCGACTCCTCGGCACCTTTTCGGGCCCTGGCGCGCAAACTATCAAAAATTGCCAAAATATTTTTCGACATGGCAACACACGCAAGCAAGACTTCACACCCGCCCGATACATGTCGACTCGCTCAAGTGTCGCCATGTGTCCAAAAAATCACGTTTTGAAATTTTCGAAAATTTTACAATTTACAAAATGGCCGCCAGCTCGTCCGCCACCTTGTATTTTTGACAGCGCGTACCCCTGTCATAGGACTACTCATATGACTTGATCAAAGACAAATTTTTAATTTGTTTTCCATCTACGATATCCTCGCCCGAGGAGCTCCTCAAAATGGGCGACACCCCAAAATTTATTTTTGCCGCCATTTCAGTGTTGCCAGAATTTTAGAGCAAAAAACTACCTGGAGGTCATTGCGCGCCCCGACTGCCACCAGAATTGCATACTCGATTTTTACCAAAAAGACCACATTTTTTTTCTACTATGCGGGGGCCGTGGCCCAAAAACTACCAACAATATGGGAGAAATTCTCAGTCGTGGCACACTCGGATAAATTACCCCCCGACGCCGGACAAACCACCCGCTCCGATGTTGCCATCATCCCAGAAAAATCAATTTGGAAACTACCAATTTTTTCCCCCTGATAAAATGGCGCCAGAAGCGGCGCCATCTTGGATTTCGAAAATCCCCCACAAGCGTTTGAAAGTAGAACATGCACGCAACAGATTAAAAAAAGAATTTTGAAAATCCACCCGCGCCCCCTCGCTACGATTCCGCAAACACGGTCCAAATTAAATTTTCAATCCAAGATGGCGGCGCGGCCATTTTTTGTTTTTTCAAAAAAATTCCTTGTTCCAACTAAGAAACAATGGGAGATCCAAACCAAATGTCAAAACATAACACTTGCATTTGAAAAAAAAAAAACCAAAGCGCAACGGCGCGCTTGCGGTCCATTTTTTTTCCACCAAATGTCAAAAAACCCTATTGCGTTTGATTAAAAAAAGAAAACACAAAAAAGGAAAAACAATTCGAAAAAACAACCCCCGACACCCCCAAAAAAACCCCGATCAGTCAGTCAGTCAGTCAGTGGTAATCCAGATATATATAATATAGAAGCTTTTGACGCCCCGCGCTTTGCGCGGAGTCGCGCCTCGAGATAGGGTCTGCGGACGCTCGGCCGCGCTGCGGGCTGCGCCCTGCGCGGGGCGACGATCGGGCTTCGCCCGCCGCGGAGCTCGGCCTTCGGCCTCCGAGACGCAGCTCGGCCTGCGGCCTCGCGAACTTGCCCCCCCCCATTAGGGTGTGGGGGAGGGGGCCGATGCACCGTTTGAGACAGTTGCCCTTGTTCTTTCCACGCCAAGGATAAATCAAATGTGTGTCCGGGGGCAGGCGTGAATGGGCGTTTGAGGGTAGAATTTGGTTGTGTTGACACGTGAGATCATAATGGTAGAATGTGCCGTCTTACGGGCTGCGCCCTACGCGGCGTCTCCAGATTAACCGCATCTTTCTCATGTAGTTAGAAGGCCGCCACGGGGATGGGCCCGACGCTCCTCTCCGCTGGTTTTTATGATGTGAGTCGTGATGTAATGGCCGCTCCGGGCTGCGCCTACGCGCGCTCCGCTTGGTTTTGTAGTATCACTTGAGATTGAATGGCCGCTCCGGCTTCGCCCTACACCGCGCTCCGCTCGATTTTGTGTTCTCACTTAATATAAAATGGCCGCTCGGCTTCGCCCTACGCGGCCTTCCGCTTCAAACCTTACTTCCATGTAGTTAGAAGGCCGCCCCGGGCTGCGGCCCGAGCACGCGGCGCTCCGCTGGGTTTTCCAAATGACCGATGATTATAATGGCCGCTCCGGCTTAGCCCTACGCGGCGCTCCGCTTTGATTGGTGTTGTGAGTCATGATGAAATGGCCGCTCGGGCTGCGCCCTACGCGGCGCTCCGCTCGGTTCTCCAAACAACTGAGTGATTATAATGGCCGCTCGGGCTTCGCCCTACGCGGCGCTCCGCTCGGTTGCTCCAGGAAAACTGAGTGATTATGATGGCCCTCGGGCTTCGCCTACGCGGCGCTCCGCTTGGTTTTGGATTTTATACTTAGTGATGAATGGCCGCTCCGGGCTGCGCCCTACGCGGCGCTCCGCTTGCTTTGTTGATGTGAGTAGTGATGTAATGGCCGCTCGGGCTGCGCCCTACGCGCGCGATCGCTTGGTTTTTGTAGTATCACTGAGAGGAATGTCGCCGCTCCGGGCTTCGCCCTCCTCGGCGCTTCGCTTTGTTTTGTTGTTATAACAAAGTGATGTACTGGCCGCCAGGCTTCGCTCTGCTTGTTTTGCTGCTGATTTGTGATAAGCTTTTTGACGCCCCGCGCTTTGCGCGGGCGCGCTTCGAGCTAGGTCGCGACGCTGGCCGCGCGCGGGGCTGCTGCGCCCTGCGCGGCGACGCTACGGCTGCCCTCACGCGGGAGCTCGGCATTCGGCCTCGCGAGGGACGCAGATCGGCCTGCGGCCTCGCGAATTGATGAGGCGATGCACCGTTGTGACAGTTGCCCTTGTTCTTTTCCACGCCAAGGATAAATCAAATGTGTGTCCTTGGGCAGGGTTGGATGGGGTTTGAGGGTAGCTTATAGTGTTGCAAGTTATGATATAATTGGTAGATGTGGCCGCTACGGCTGCGCCCTACGCGGCGCTCCGCCTTCAACTGTATCATCCTATGATAGTTAGAAGGCCGCCCCGGGCTGCGCCGACGCGGCACTCCGCTAGGTTTTTCAAATGACCGAGTGATTAGAATGGCCGCTCCGGGCTCGCCCTTACGGCGGCGCTCGCTATTGTTTTTGTTTAATGAGTCGTGATGAAATGGCCGCTCCGGGCTTCGCCCTACGCGGCACTCGCTTGCTTGGTGTTATGAGTCATGAGAAAAGGCCGCTCGGGATGCGCCCTACGGCGGCGCTACGCTTTCGCTGTATCTTC
>JADPWL010001381.1:0-10075 GCA_019059595.1 Marasmia exigua | reverse complement strand
CAGGTCAACAATTACACGTTTTAACACTTTTGAAATAAGGAAGAAATTAAACTGAATAGTATTAACAAAATGTTTAAAATATTCTTGTACACGTCCGCTCAGTACGGCAACGAACGACGAGTCCTTGTATTGTGTCCTTGTTCCGAGTATGCTTTCAATTCCAGTTAATAATTGATGTATAATAAAAACATCTAATGATACTAACAGCCATTTATTTAAAAAATACACAATATTACATACCAGTACGTACATTAAATCGAATACACGACAACCGCCTTAAAATAATGTAAATCGAACGTTAGAATTTATATTAAGCAGCGCCAGTCAAAGTGTGCACATTTTTAACCATACCTACTTGATAAATTCATAACTTTTGCTGGCGATCTGCCACACTTAAAAATTTTTCGAAAGTTTTCACTCATCTTTACAAGACGGTTATAAGAGTCACTATCTCGAGATACACTTGCACAAAAGGTACACGGAGGAGCACGAACCTCAACTCGACGTCACACGTATAAACAAGCGGAATAAGTTATTTCATCAAATGTGAAATAACGCAGAAAAATATGCCGACGGTAACTTAAAAGAAACGCGACGCCATATTGTTTGTTTGTTTTGGACGGACGGACAGTGTCGAACTAGGGAAAAAATAATCGATTTTTTAGTAATCGATTTTTTAAAGTCGATTTTCTATGGATTAATTAATCTATAAGTATTTTGAGACAAAAATATTTTTTTTTCAATCATCATCATCATCATCATCACCCCATTTAAGTCCCCACTGCTGGGGCACGGACCTTTTTTCAATATTATTAAAGAATTTCTTGAAGAACTAATTAAACAGTTGGCAACACAATACTGCTGTGATGAAGGTAGGTATGTTGTATCAGTAAAACAGTTCAGCAGTATGACATGGTGGTGGATGCTACTGAAAGAGAGCGCCACTCTTATACAAAGACGGTCAAAAATGATGTATTTAGTATGGCTGCATTGTTGGTTCCAATTCGTGACACAACCAATAAAATGAAATTTTAAGCTGTCTTATTTCATCCCATAAGAGTACAATCATATTTGACAACGCACTATCATTAAAAATAAAACAACAGTAACGCTGCAGTCACTAATGTGAAGGGCGGCGAATTTGTAGGGCATGAGAAATACGTGAATAAAAGTTTTGCAAAAATAGTATTTTTTTTTAAATCGATCATTAGCTTAGACAAATTAACACGGGACGTGGCAGTGGACTCGTTCCCCTCTGCCAAAGTATACAGGGTGTAAAAAGACCCTTAACGAAGCCGGCGTCTACGCACTCAGACCATTAAAACAAGTCTTAGAATAAAAAATTATTGATGGGAAACGAAGTTGATTTTTTGGTATCAATTTTAATCCTATAAACGGACAACGCAATGAACAGCGTACACCGAACCGCGTCGCACGCGCGCCCGCGCCACAGTCACCGAGGCGCGTCCCCCGCACACACAAACGCGAACGACGATCAGAAAAATCAAATTTATCTTTCTTTTTATTATTGTAGAGCGCATCATACAGGTTGATGTCCAGCGTCATAATCGATTATTTAAGTATAAAGTCACATCCCTAGTCGGAACTGACAGAAGAAAACATCAAAGTTGCTATGATGAAAAAATAATGATTGCGATGTTTCCAATAAGAAAACCGGCCAAGTGCGAGTCGGGCTCGCGCACAAAGGGTTCCGTAGCAGCAAAGTCCAAAATTACAGTTAAATCAACCTATCTCAAAAACTATAAGAGATACTTTGATCAAACCAAAAATCGTTGAAAGAGTTAATTAGCATGCATCACCTCTATTTTTTTTAGAATTTTATACCCCGTAGTTATAAAAATAGAGGGGGGGGACATACTTTTTACGACTTTGAGAGCTGATATCTCAAAAACCGTTCACTTTAAGAAAAATGTTTTTTAGAAAACTTTATATCATTTTAAAAGACCTTTCCATTGATACCCCACACGGGTATGTACATCGAAAAAAAAAATTTCATCCCTCAGTTACATGTATGGGGGGCCCCACCCCCAATTCTTTTTTTTACTATTTAGTGTCATATTTTTGTAGCGGTTCATACAACACATATTCCCATCAAATTTCATCACTGTAGTACTTATAGTTTCCGAGTAAATCGGCTGTGACAGACGGACAGACGGACAGACGGACATGACGAAACTATAAGGGTTCCGTTTTTGCCATTTTGGCTACGGAACCCTAAAAAGGAGTGCCTGTGATTGGACAATTTTTACCCGGATAGGTATATTTAACAGTCCCCATACATACTTGACCCCCCCTGGTCTAAATTCATAGTGACCCGCGATTTTGAAAGTCAGTCATAAGGGTTTGAAAATTTCGAGAGACTATATTGTAAGAGACTTGTAAACTCACCTTTACATTCAGCCACAAACAATTCAAGACCATTTGTTGAAGGCCGGATATCTTCGTGGAATCTTTGTCATCCAAAGGGTTATATCCAGATGTGGCTATGATGTTTTGCACCATGTCGCTCATTTTGGAAAAATCCGAACTAACTGTAGGTTCTTCTTCCCATGCGAACTGGTTCGAGATGTATTCCAATATATTTAGTATCTGAGGTACATCCACCCATAGAGACGTTATCTCACATGAAAGTAGTTTCGAACTTTAAGCACCTCGTGTAAAACATTCAAATATGCATGAAATTGCTTCCCATTTCAATTGACTCTACAAGGTCTCTTTTCAATTCATATTCCGTATATAAAACGTCATAGGCAAAACTGAAAACGTCGTCGATGTTGGTAAAAGAGTGTCGGTGTAGTTTCCTTTCTGTAGTAGGCTGGTGATCAACCTGAACATACTTTGTCCACAACTGATTTCGAAAAAGAACTTACTTCTAATGCAATCTGTTGCATCCTCGATCAGCTTGGTAAGCAAAGGTGTCGTAATCTCCTGGGCGTAGTGGTCTAACAACAGCTGCACTATCGTTTCTCTAATATCATCAGCAGGATCTTTCAATAATTCAAAGAGCTTCAATAGAAATTTATCATTGAACAGTATCAAACAATCATTATCCTTTATGAAGTTAATCATTGCAGTCCCAGACGTAGTTGTTTGTTTTTGTCGTTTCTTTGTAACATGGTTTAATGAACATAGTAAAATATTGCACAATTTAATAGTAGTAATTTTTCTCTGATAGTTGCCATCTAAACTCAAGGAATCCATTATGAATTCCTGAAGATTTTTGTAAAAATTCAGGAGATGGTCTGTTTCATAGTGTTGATTATGTTTTGTATAGTTCATATGTGATGCACATAAATGGGTAAGGAAATATTTTGTATTACCCAACATACTTATTCTAAGAACTGAACAATCAGAATTCACATTATTATGTAAATAATTTAAAATTAAATCATATTCTTTTTCCGATGGCATAGCCTTTCCTAAAGATACAGAAAGAATTTCGAAAGCTAGGATTCTTATATACGTGTCGCAATGTTCTATACCATCTAATACCTTTAGTTCAGCAATACCATAATCATATACATTCCATGTTTTGTTCAGAAGACCAAGCTTATTGGCTTGCTTCAGTATACACAGACAACTGTATAATTTCTCTGACTCTAGCTTTTCTAATTCTTTAATCAAAACTTTCCACAGACCAGGAAACTTTTTAAATGTTGTTAAGCACCAGTAGTTGCAAAAGTTTTCAATAGCTTTGTTACTATTTCCTTGGAGAGTATTAACAATTACATTTAAAAATAGTTTACACCATTCATCCTCAGAACGAATTTGCTTTAAAACAGCATAGTACATATCTGCACCAGCAGATACCAAACCTGGCTTACTTAGACTATAGGCAAGCCCGTCTATCCAGCAGTCTTTTGGTATACTCCAGGTATTTTCTAAAACACTATAACTTTTTTGCTCTATTATCTCTGCTAACATCAAATATTTAGCCTTGTTCCAATAAAAATCCTTAATATCATCTAACATTCCATCCACATTATTACAAATTGATATCACAATTTGAAAAACTGCTTTATTTAAATCGCGGACTCCAGTTACAGGATTCTCCCAGTTATTATTTGTTAAATTCTGCAGTTTTATTAAGTTTTCTCCACTATTGCTATAAAATAAAATTCTTTGCAATTCTGTGCCACACACAATTTTAAAAGACGTAATTGTTTTAAACACAATGAATGTGTACCTTGAATATTCATAAGCCATTAGTATTAGTAGATCTAGGGATGAATTCAGAACATCCACAAGTATTGGAACTTCTTCATGACAAATATGAACTACACACTTAGACTGCAACAAGCCATACATTAGTGAAACCACCCGAGATGTTCTTGTCTCTGTTGATGAATCTTTATTCCTTTTTAAGTTATGTTTGAAGCTGATTTCACTTGTAATTTGTGATAAAACTTTTTCTAGATATAATTCTTTTTCAGTAGTCATTTCCAGGACTGTATAAAAACAAACAGAGCACAGTAACTGGTCATCAAATCTCTTTAATCCACTTTGCAGGTGCTCCCACAATATATGCAATATTTTGTTCCATAACGAATTGTTGTTTTGTTTTGTCTGACAAGTTCTAGCTTTTTGTAGTACTTCCTGAAATATAAATGGTTAATAGTCTGAGAAATGCTTTACTATTGATCACTTGATAATATTAAGAATAGAAGCTGCTGACACAACACAGTACAGTGAGTAAGTAATTATTATTATGTTTTCTTGTGTATTTAAGTGATGGCACCTAATAAATTATTGGTTGTTCATGTTGACATGTTCATAGGGAGCAATAATAATACAGGGGAGTGCTTTCCAGTCCTAAAATTTCATAACTGAGAATGTTATAAACTCCATCCAATAAATAAATGATTTATTTTAGTAGCAGAACAAAACAAACAAAAATACTCTAATAATGAATAAAATCTAATCATAACAAACACACAGTTACACAGTTCGCTGAGCTGAACCAAACAGATCATTTTCGCTATTGACTGGATACCTTTACCTGGATACTTCTAAATGTAATGTTTAGTTGGAATATCAGTTTTGCATAATATCTAATTCTGTTCCTTCATCCATATTATATCACCTGAAACAGAAATGAGATACACAGGTACATAATGTTTTGTTTTCTAGAACACTGGAATCAAATAACTTAAAGTTGATTACCTATTAGGGGCCCAATTGGGCTAACAATAATAAAGCAAACACAAGAAATTGCTACCCCAGTACATAAAGAAATAAAAAGCCACTTTTATTTAGAATCCTAATTATTTACTACATTAATCTCTATGTCCAATAAATAAAATATCACAGTAACAGTTGGGTGTTCATTTTCTGTGCAGGTCACATGAACGCTGTTCATTTTTGACTCTCGTATGGGCTCATAGCCCTCTTTCTGCATTTTCTCTTTAACAATTGGGAGTCTCGTTTCCTATCAAAGTGCAAAGACCCACTGGGTGGGACAGGACTTTCGAACCTAGCTAAGCTCGGCGAAGGCCTTGGCCGCTCGAGAGACTGTCTGTATTACTATTACTATCACGATACTAGGCACTCCCAGTAGCGATCCCTGGAGTCCGAGCATTAGCTTGGCGCTGCGCCTTAATCGGGGAACGACATTTTTACGTCAACAATTACCTAAAACGAACGAAAAATAAGGTAAGTATTTTAAGGCAAGTTACATGTAACTGTGCCGCAATATTTAACAATTACAAACATACTTACGGCAGGTTGGCTTTTACGAAATTAAGGGTGCACTGTGAAATGCTTATGAGAATGCACGGTGGATATAATCCGGATTGGTTTAACAGATAACTTAATTTGAGATACTTTTCTGGGAATCAGGACATGAATCCTCAAAAGTTGGAAAGCCAGAAATGTCAAGATCAAGAGTTGTCTTTCCTGTCAGTGTCAAAACTGGAAATGGAAATCGCAAATTCAGCCAAATGTCAATCCATTGTGGGACTGGATTTGTATTTTTGCCACCGACTTATTTCTCATACGTATTAAAAAATGTCAGATTAGCCACAGATCTGGTTATAATAATCTATCAATTCCTCTTGTACGTATTTGACATGTATGTTGACCATAAGCATATCAATCAAATACGTTTGGTTTTGGTTCACATATGGAGCCCAAGGAGACAACATTTCATATTTTTAACATGTCATATTGTTTTTTATATGAAAATAGACATAATATAACAGACCCATATTTTTTCTTTTTCAAAATTTGTCCATTTTTCATGCATAAATAATTATGAAATTCTTTTTATTCTAATAGACGTACGCGCCAAATGACGTCCTCGGACGGCTGATACAGCGATTTCCCTTTGCTTATCGTTGTTTTTAAATAAAAAAAGGTACTACGTCAAAGGTAAATAAATCTATTGTCAACATTGTCAACGTCATTCATACATTTTAACGTTGCCATGTTGTCTTTTTTTTTGAACAGTTACCTGTAATGGGTTTGGCATTTCGTAAATTAAACTATAATTGTGCTAAGCAAAGAAATATTTTACATTCTGCCGTCTGCGATACGTCATCTTACGTTTTTTAGTTTTTAATTTTTTTTCTCCAGTAAATAAGCAATATAAAAATGAATAAATATATATTCGAGCAGCGAAAGTACAACAAAGATTGGTATTTTTTGTTTCGAGCTTAGCAATTTTGAATGTTGTCCATTCTCGTGCTCGTGACTTTATTTTCATCGACATATATCACTAAACGTATGTTTTTTGTATGGGTATTTTGGGTGATATCCACCATGTTTTCAAAATATCCCAGCACGAGAATTGGGGGCGCCTGGTCCATGTGACCCAAGTAGGTAGACTAAGTAATATCTCTACTCTCTAGTCTGTGCCTAGACTTATTCTCAAATACACATTATATTTTTTTCTGATGAGGTCTTTGATGAGGCAGAATTTATTTTTGACGTTCCATTTAATGGGGAAGCACAGGTGGACCACGGAGGTTGATGTTTCCTTAAGCATAATAAGAATATTTTTATTTGCTTAACATTGGTTATACATGGGTTTGTATACCTATAATAACTGTTCTCATTTTTTTTGCCAAACTTAGCATGCAAAATTTTAAGTACCTAAGGGGGTATCATGTAGTGTTATGTTACACATACATAACTACAGGTAATATTAAACTTACGTATGTAATAGATAAAGACATATTATAGGAAAAAACAATAAAATAAATAACACTTTATAAATCTAACTTATTTCTATTTTGAGAAATTCTAAAAAAATCTTGTAAAATAAAATTATTTTCTCTAAGCCACCCAAACAATCTACGCTTAAATATATAGAATTAGGGAGCTCTTTTAAGTCTCTAGGTAAAGAATTAAAAATTCTAACACACATGGCATCACATTGCTGAAGTAGTGGCTTATATTAGGATTTTTATTGTACACCAACTTCGTACGGTCACGGACAGTCCTCAAAAATGTACAATTAGATTTTTTAAACAGTTGAATATGGGTCAGTTTCAAAAAAAATGTACATTTTTTAAGATTTTTTGTCCCAAGTAGATTATTTTTATTCTAAACCAGCTATTAAAAATATATTCCTGATTCATTTCAATAAATCACATACTTATATTGCGACTAACACCATTTTCTACTCAGGCTGATATAATGTTTTTTATAATTAAATAAGTTATTATCACTAAATGGATCCCGGTATAAAAGAAACGTGTCCCACTTAAAGGTAACACCAAACTTTACAGATCACAAATATACGGTCGAATTTATTTGAAAAATAAAATCATCAACTTATTAAATATGAACTAAAGTATAATTAAAAAAATAAAATTCTTAATATTATGTATATTTTTATTAATAATAATGTATATAAGTTTGTCCCATAATATTTTCATTTTTGTTATTCTAATTTGTAACGTAATTTTAAACATTAATTTGTTAGAAATGACAATTTAAATAGTGGCAGCTCTAGAAGCTAACGTAGAACGTGTAGGTGGCGCCACAAGTTCGTCGGCCTTTTATTTCGTGACAGAGCAGTGAGGTGATAACATCGTCGCGGTGAAATTAGACAATTATTTAGCATTATTCCTAATACGCTACTGACGTAGGTAAGTGATTTGATAATTGGTTTTATGTGTTATATTCATCTTTTGATACACATCAATAGGATGTACTGAACTTAGATTTAAAAAAAGGATAATAAGTCCATTAAATAATTTAAGGTCATCATGAACACGAGGTATCAATTCATTTTTGTAACATTTTGTTATGTATTTTTTTGTTACGTAACAAAAATGAACTATAAGGCTGTATTCATATATAAGTGTCAGTACGCTGTGTATTAAGTTATACAAATCTGTTGAGTTGTCTCAATCAATATTGAACCTCACATGTGACATTAGGATAAGCGTCGATTGAAGAAATTGTCAGATTTGCACTTGTATAACTTGATGTGTGGCTGTCAACACTGTACGAAAAAAATATAGTTATTAGGATAGGTTCCGGTGAATACCTCTAAAAGTCTGTTAAAAATATTAAATCCATTTTTTTTTCTTTGTGGTTTCAGATATAAAGATGCTTTTATCTAATAGTGAACGACAAAGACTGTATAGAGTAAGGTTGGAAACACAAAATCCTGAAAAATATGAGGAAATAAGGCTAAAACATGTTGAAAGAATTATAAAATAATTATGTACGTGTGTAACAAATATCCAAAAACCAAAGAAGATAAGACGCAGGACTTGGTGGAAACTTAAAGAAAACAGTAAAATGAACAAAACAGATACCTAACAACAAAGAAAATGAAACACAAAATATAGAAAAACGTTGCATTATGAAAAATATCCATAGAAAAATATATAAACATATTTACGGTAAATTTCAAAAGAAACAAATACCAAGAGGAAAAAATAAAAAAAAAAGACAAGAATTCATACATTGATCAAATTAATTTGTTAATTTAAGTCCTTTTTCTCTTTGTTTCTGCCTACGATACAGGAAATTCCTAGTTTAGGCAGTAAACTTAAAATTGTTCCATAAGTTTAAGTAGATTATAAGTATTTTATGTTCTAAAGATTTTTCAAAAAAAAAAATATTTTTTTTATTATTTTATTACTGAGAAAAAAAAGTATATAGATGCAAAATATTAGCTGAATGTCAGTAAGAAAAGTTATAGAAAAAGAAAATTTTCGTTTTTCTTTACAGACGGACCTTTTGGATAAGATGTTAGAGACGCTATATAAGAAGTGTGCGACAAACATTGAAAAAAAAAATTTACTAAGAAAAATTTTGGATGGCTTCTTGGTCAAAAGTTACAAATTAAATAATTATTGCCGAAGCGTGGCTTTCCCACTAGCAAAATCCTACTGTTTGAATCCACTGTGAATACGACTTTACCATTCCATTTTGTTATATTTTTTGTTACCGATCCTATTATTATTTTTTGTTTTCATTTTCGTTACGGGACATTTTTTTGAAAAACTGACTCCATATTACACTAACATAATTGCTATTTTCAAACTGTACAACGAAGGAAGAGGCAATATACCCAAGGATTTGAACATGGCCTACATGAATCGCGAGGAGTTTTATTGCATATGCTCGGATACATTTTTTTCTGAGCGATGACAATCTATTGAAATCAACTGAATTGCCCCCAAATCAAAAGTCCATATATCAGAATATATGACACATAGATTAGCCATGATAATCTGCTAATGTAGTTTAAAAGCGCTGAATTTCTTAATCTATTAAGGACATAAACGTAACTATTTATTTTATTTCGACAGATACTATTGTTGCTTCCAGTCCAATTGTCATCATCTTAACGTTAGGCATTAAAATTGATGACAATTTGGAATTTCGTACCCGTTAATTCTTTTTATTTCATGTCCCTCGTAATGAACGTTAAGATTTGATTTATTTTGTCTATTTGTCCCAAATTGTATAAAATTAGTTTTACTTACATTTACCGTTTAGGATTTATTTCATGTAGCCATTGAATTATTGAACTAATTGTGCGGTAATTTCTACTTTCATAATTGCTAACATTATTTTGGGAAGAATAACT
>JADPWL010001375.1:0-11850 GCA_019059595.1 Marasmia exigua | reverse complement strand
ATGATTATAACTTTTTATCCCGCGTAAGTTTCGAGTTGCTGCTTTCACAATTTCAATTGTTATGATTTAAGCTACAGAAGTTTGATGAATAAAACATTTAGAACTAACTTTATACTAAGGTTTGTGAATTAATTTTACGGAGCACTACAATATACGTCTTTACTTGGGCGCGCGCGCGGCGAAATGTGCGAAATGGGCAATATTGAAGCAATGCTTTTTTCTGAAAACCTATTTATTCTAAATATACCAAAACGTTGTCCATTAAAGCAGAGTTAAATATGAAACAGTACCATTAATATTTACTTCAAAAATTAAAAAAAATGTTAGTATGGAAATCACAGCTTTTCAAAAAATCTCCATACAAATCGTTCGTGTTTTCTGTATCAAAACATACATGATTTTGATGACGGATCAGACGCAGTGTGCCATCCACTTCTAAGTGTGTACTCTTCTCAAACTCTTCGTATACTCACCCGACACTGATAGTTACCGTCGTGTCCGGATCTCTCGGGCTAACTTCCGATAGATTCCAATTTATATACTGTACACTCTACACTCAAAAGCTACAAGAATACTACTTTAAGAAGTTTAGGTATTCTTGTCGTCGTCGTGAGAGTAACTTTTGGTCGTTTGTACTTTCGCGGTCAGGGAATGTTACCTAGTAAAATATTTTAGAATGTTTCCGAATTACTGTTAGATTTTTTTTATTTAAGTATGTCTTGACTTAAGTGACGAATCTAAAGTATCTTTTATGTATTCGGAATACGTTCTAAGAAATTCTCTGTCATTTTGGCTTTGTACAGCTTGTGTTTGTGACTGGAAATTCTTTGAAGTTTTAAAATATCAAATAGTAAAACTGCAAAGTAGTTACTAACATACATACACATCAACAAACACATCATTCCATGATTTTCATACAAAATACCTGTTTTGTAGAGAGATTATTACAGCACATCTTGACAAAAATGTTTACAATAAGGTATATATCAAATGCTAAAAAACTGTTCAATATTTTGAGGGTGTTTTACGGTTGCTTGTGTTTGGATTATGCAATCTTGAAAAAACAGTTGTAAATTGTATGAAATTAACTAATTAGTTTGAAAATCTCCATCTATTTAAAACATCAATGAAAAACGTTACAATCGTTATTTACGAGATTACTACCATGTACCTTATTTTTGAGTTTCCGATATTTCCGATTTATATACTGTGAGTGTTGTGCGTCGAGAACAGGTGCGAGAAAATAGTGAGTTAGTGAACAGTGGTACAGCAGGTGCTCATAGATAAAAGACTGCGAAGGAGGGTAGACCGATTTGTCTCCCAGTAACAATTTTAGTTGCGCTTGCAACACCGCCGAAATATCAGAAACTCAAGTATAAGGTATATGAACAAAGCCGAAAGTGTGTAAGTCTTCCAGTCACAGTAGATAAGCTTTACAAAACATCGAGAGGGCAGGTATGTACCGGTCGTAGGAAACTGCTAATCTCAAAGATATTTCCCCGACTTTACCCCTTTTAGAGCCGTAGTGCTCTAAAAGCGACCTTTTTCTGTCTGTTTGGTCAAGTTTAAATGTGTGTATACTCTCTGTTTGCCTGGAGTTTTTCCTCATATTCGAGTTTGCGAATGGTTGTCTATCGCTGCTCACTTAGAAGAAGTGTACCTGCCTACAATACATTTTATTGTATAGTTGTTAAAATACAAATAAATAAATAAGTATTTGTTGTGAATTATTGTGAAATGAAGTGTTTCAAAGGGAATAAACATGTCATTGATTAGCCACGTACGCAGGATATAATATAGCTCTATAATACAGCTCAAGTGTGTGCGCCCACACAAATGTACTCTTTATTCCCTTACCCTCATATTCCGCTGGTAAACCAGTGTGACATAAACGGAGAGGGATCGGGCGCAGCACCAACGTTGGATACAAAACCACCAACTTCCAGACTCTGAGCTGACACAGAATTTCTTACCGAAAACTTTGCTACAATTTTTTCGAACCCGAGACCTTTTGCGCAGCCGTCGCTTTAAAGTGCGACCCACCAACCACTTTATGCCACCGAGAGTTAGTGGGAGTTATCTACTCATAATACTGTTTCTTTATTCGTAAAGTAGACAAAATGGTTTTAAGAGTCCTTTTCGACTCCTCAATGCCAGATATGAAAATATCGCCATGTTTTTCATATCGCCTAGTGATTCCGGAAATCTACTTACGGAGCGTAAAGTTTGCTCCCTCGGGCTCATATTCTGGGGAAGTTTTATCGGCTGTCAAATTTAATGTAGAAAGTTCCTTTTTTTTCCTGTTAAGGGTTTGTTCTTGTTTATTAGGGAAGGATAAAAATAATACTATTAAATTTCTGTTGAATATTTTTTTTTTCGACTGCATATGTAATTTTTCTAAGTGATAGGTAGCAGACGAGCAGACGGATTACACGAGCAAGCGATGGCCGTCGCCCATAGCCAAAAGCGACACCAGTGAAGAAAGCAACAACACCGAGGATATGGCCTCCGGTACCCACACTCACGCAGCGAAACAACATAGACGCTGCTTCACGTCAGTTTTATATGAGGCCACTCACTGGTGTTGTGTGGTTACCATCAGGTGAACTGTCTGCTCGTCTGTCACCTATCGCATAAGAAAATATTATATTTTACATGCTTTTACGGATTTACCGCTTAATTAATATGGTATGGATGTTTCTTTATATTCTTTATAAGTATATAAAGTGACTGCCCCGATGGCGCAGTGGTTAGTGGGTAGCTTTAAAGCGACGACTGAGCAAGAGGTCCCGGATTCGATCCCGGGGCTGGCTAGAAGTGAGGCCGTGGTATCACTCCGGTCGAGCCATAGCGTGCTTTTCTGCTCATAAATACAAGGAATCTGAAATTCTAGTTTCTTGTTTTTCCGCGGGCCTTCTTTTGTAGCGCGTAATACTCGTAGCAGAGTTTACGAATAACATCAAGATCTATTTGGGAAAAATGTCATAGTATATTGCCTATTCTGCCAAATGTTGTGACGTCAACTCGTTGACATTCAATAATATGTATTCTAATGTTTATGCAGCAACTTGTGTATTCACTGAACACGATATTTGCCCTCTCCTGCCAAAGGGTCTTAGGGTTATTAATGTCATAGGCTGACATTAACACTATGAAAACATTTGACATATAGGCACAGTATATATAACATCAATAATTAAGGTGTAAATTTATGTAGAAAAGTGTTGATATCAAACAGTTGGAATCACCATGGTGTGACCTCTAAGTACGTACCTAATCTATTAAAAGTCACTTATCTCAGCGAAGGCTTGAAGCAGCACTGTGCTGTGTTTCGCTGCGTGAGTGAGGGTACCGGGGGCCCAATCCGGGGGAAGGGGGGTTTAATTATTGGCAACTTGTGACTGCAACCACTGGTGTCGCGGGTTTCTTCGCTTACCATAAGCGATCAGTCTGCTCTTCTGCCACCTATCACATAAAAAAACGCGTCGAACGAAACTAATTTTAGAATTCTGTGTAAGAGGTTTCTTGAGAGTTCGACTCTTTGACGCGTTCGAAAAAGTGTGCGTTTGCCTTTAATCATCACAATCAACGGAAATATCACAGAATGATATTATACTATCATCATGTATCAGAAATGATGATGAGATCGCCAGGAGAACTAAGGTCACAGACATAGCCCAAAGGATTGCATGCCTCAAGTGGCAATGGGCAGGGCACAGAGCGAGGAGAACAGACGGCTGTTGGGGCGGAAAGGTCCTCGAATGAAGGCCTCATACAGGAAGTCGCAGCCGTGGCAGGCCCCCTACAAGGACCGATGATCTGGTGAAGATCGCGGGAATCCATTGGATGCGGGCGGCACAGGATCGATCTGTGTGGAGAACATTTCGGGAGGCCTATGTCCAGCAATGGACGTCTTTTGGCTGAAATGATGATGGTGATAATATAATACTTTAAAAGATACTATAAAGAAAACTAAAACCCGACTACCTAAAAAACACGCTCTAAAAAGTACGAAACAATAAATTATAATAATAAAATAAAATCAATGTCGCATACGACCACGGCGATACGGCATAATATTTTTTTCAGAGATAATTTTCTTGTTTCGTACTTTTTGGAGCGTGTTTTTTTTGTAGTTGGGTTTTCGTACATAACATATTCTTAGTTCTGTAAATAAAACTACATATTTGAAATGTACCAAAAAAGCTCTTTCGTTTGATACCCGACACGGTTCCGTAAAGCAAAAATGTTTAGTTCCTTACTCTAAGTCCCCTAGAGGGGGCTGTTGTCAATTTAACGTGACGTCATGTCACTTTTAACTAGAAGACAATTAACACGCTTCTAATGACACCTCATTTGTTCAAATATAATAACTAGTTTAGAAGTTATGAAGAAACAGATGAACAACCATACATACAGATCAAAATCATTACTCTCCTTTTTGCTTCGCCGTAGTTGGGTAGTAATCATACTAAATAGTCAAGTATTCACTGTTAGAATGTTTGTCCAGAATAGGAATCGAAACCACGGCCTTTAAGAGCAGGAGGCACGGTCACAACCAAAAGCGCTATCGGTTCAGTCAAACATATAAACCTCTTTAGCTTTATATGTGTTAGGTGGCAGAAGAGCAAACGGGTCTTTTTTTTTTTGTTTTACCGGGAGAAATGCATTACGCAGACCCTGCCGCCGGGGGGCGACAGGGTACTGTGGGACTCACCCTCTGGGCCGCTTCTTCTAACAAGAAGCGACCTGAGGGCATACCCACTAAAACTCCCGGGGCTCAACCACCCGTGGGTATGGAATGGAGTCACGGGAACTGCACGAGGCTGTGCGGCCACGCCCCTCCTCGGGCTGGGAGGAGGGGGGTTGGGGACAGCCGGAAGAGCTGAGCCGTCCCCAACGAGCGGTGGAGGTGCCAATGACAGTGCTGGCACAAGGACCCCCGTCCCTGTTGCAAACGGGTCTAACTCAAGTCTAACTAACCGATGGCAAGCGACAGTCATCGTCCATGGCCATTCGCAACACCTGTTATGTGCTGCCAACCTCTGATTAAGCCTCCGGCACCTTTTTTTAAAAAAAAAATGTCACTGTGAAATGCGGCCCCTGTGAAGTGCAATGCAGGGACATCTTCAGGCATACCCGGCTGACGGGGGTCAGCACAAGTTATGTTGGGCTCTCCTCTGGGAAGATTACCCTGATGCATACCAACTAAAACCACAGCGGTGCACCCTCATCGCCATATTGAGGGAGGTCGTGGGAATCCAGCGTTGCCTTGGCTCCTTAACGTTCATTATGCCCACCTACACGCTGGGCCCGATACTGCCCCCCCCCCCCCCCCCCCCTCCCCCCCCCCCCCCCCCCCCTATACCATCTGTCTGTGCAATACCATCTCTGGTGAAAGCCTCCGGCACCATCACTCAACACAGCGCTGTGCTTTACGCCGATTTTCCGCGCGGCCGTGATATCAATCTAATTCCATTCACGCCAAAGTATGGCTATCCAGATGCCTCTAAAATATTTTTACACCTCCACTTATGTTAGACTAATGACTCCACTGATATTGCAGGTATCTATGAACAAAGGTGCTCCGTCTGCTCGTCTGCCACAACCATTCAAAAATATCTCTACTTACACGATCTCCAATTATGGGCTTTTAGCCAAGTCAATACGCCTCTTGACCCAAAGAGATTTCAATACGATTTGAATGTAAATCAATAAGTAGCCCTTATAAAGGTTGAGGGTAAATAATTGGCCCATTTGAAGGAATGTTTGATGTTAGTGCTCTGGGACCTGGGGATGGCATAAAAAGGTTATCTGCTGAGTGGATGTCATCCGAAAATGGACTTTGAATGTGAGTGACTGAAAATATTTCAAATAATGCTCTTGTACATGTACTTGGGGAAAGTACTTTTATAGGAAAATGCAAAAAATTCCAGAATTTTTTATTAGGCTTAAATACCCCTAAAAATATGCAATAAATTTAATTGCGGTATACATACATATACATAAACACGCATCGCGATAGAAGAATGCTTAGAGTATCTTAAACAGTGGGAGAGCCACGATTCGGCATGAATGGGCCGGCTCGACCGGAGTAATACCGCGTCAGTGTTCGGTGCGTGAGTCCTCACTCACGCACCGAACACTGACGCGGTATTACTCCGGACCCTCGTACCGGAGGGCCAATCTAGGGGAAGGGGGGTTAAAAGATAAGCAGCGCACTTGTGACACCACTGGTGTTGCAGGTGTCCATGGGCGGCGGTAATCGCTTACCATCAGGTGATCCGTCGGCTCGACTGCCACCTATGTCATAAAAAAGCAGTAAGAAATAGCGAATTGAAATCAAAATCAAATTAAAATAAAAACTGGGTGTTAATTTTTATTGAACAAAAACACAAGAAAATTAAGACAATAACTAAGAAATAAAATTAAACTAAAAGTAAATAAAAAGGAAAGTTAAAACAAAGTAGGTCCCCGTGGCAGTGTCCCCAAAATGCTGGCAGCATTACCCCGCTGGATCGCGATGGAAATTCGCTGGGCGAGGTAGCTGCCAGCTTTTGGCTCTCCCGTGACTTCGACAAGACGCTTAGCTAGGTCACGGAAGAAAGAGAGAGCGTCGGAACCCCACGGGCCCAGTGTTTCAACACCGAAAGCTACAAAGTGGTAGGCACCAGATACATGCCTATACTTTGTAGCTTTCAGTCTCTCTGCAGCGTCAGCCGCAGCTCCGGCACTCCTCGTAGTCCCGGGAAGATGAGACGGTGCCAGAGTGTCGACGCAGGTAGCATCCCACACTAAAGCACGTCCCATCTTCCAAGGGATGAGAGACATTCCGTCTGGTCTCTTGCCATCATCACGTAAAATGCCGTTCGGCTCTAAGTTTGCCGGCACATTGATGGTGGCAAGCGACCGACGGATAATGTCGTTTAATGAGGAATGCCTGGAGAGACGGCCGGCACTTTTTACACAGGAGAGCCCATGGTGCCCCAAGGCGCTAACAGTGGTGCCACAGAGACATTTGTGTGGGATACAAACCTCAGCACCAAGACGGAGGCCCACGGCGACTCTGAGGGTTTCTGCGTCCAGCAGGGTGCCCACGTTGGCAGACGGGTAGGCTTGCAGCCAATGGCCGGACTCCGTCCTCGAAACCGCTCTGAGTCGCGCAAGGTCGGCGTTGGTGCTGTTGTTAATCAGAGTATTTTGTATGAATTCACATTGAATTTTGTCCCAGCACCTTTGTGAATTTGGATCCACTGGTAAATTTTGACCCGGGAAAGCCATTTTCCAGGCATCACTAGCCTCAGCCAAGCACGCCACTTCAAGGGGAGCGGTTACTAGCCGCATTATTTTTGTTACAAGAGTGCACGTGCTATGGATTGAGGATAGGAAGGCCGGTAGAGCAACATCAGTAGATTTGCGTATCCCGATGTCCCCGAAACGGATGGGCAGGGAAGCTTGGTTCCAGGACTTATCTAGGAGGTTAATGTTCAGGATTTTTTCCAAACAAATTTTAAGCATGCTGTCCAAATTTTGGGTTATATTTTGGAATTTCCACAGAGGACAACAGCGTAAAAGATAAGTGAATTTGGGTACAAAAAGACAGAATTTTAAAATCAAAAGCGCTGAATGGGGATTAATTTCAAAAAGGCGACCTGAACATTCATTGAATTTTGCTATTAATTTTTCAACATGCGGAATAATAGCGCTTTCAAAGATTGGTGACCCCAAAAGATGAAGACTTGTTTCTGAAAGGATTTTTATGTTCGGAGCTACAATTTTGAATTTAGAAATGATTTCTGATCGCCTGTTGGGGCGCAAGCTGTCACGTATAAAGATTTCACATTTATCAAAATTTAAAACCAGGCCAATTGAACTAAATTTTTGAATAATATCTGAAAAATCTGACAGGACAGTTTCTGCTTCATCCCCTAGGGTCCCATCATCCAAATACCAAACGTTAAATTTAGAGGCCAAATTTTGCACTACTGGGTTTATGGCTAGACTGAAAATGGCAGGCCCGAGTGGGTCACCCTGCTGGCAGCCGACGGCGGAGTTGAGCTCGTTGGCTTTGTAAAGTAGTTTGGAAGGGCTATTATAGCATTGAAAAAGGTAGTTATAAATTTCGGGGGTATTATTTTTTATTTCTAAAAGCAGGGTGTCCCTATTAACGGAATTAAAAGCGTTTTTGACGTCTAATTTTAAAAGCACCTCACTTCTATTTTGGGTCAAAAGGGTCCGGGCTGCATGGACGGCAGCTTCGCAGCCACCTTTGGTGCAGAAACCCAACTGGTGTGGCTCGAACTGGGAGCGTAATCAATCAATCAATCAAATCAAATAATTCTTTATTTGCATAGGCTTGTATACAGCACTTACAAATCGTCATACATTTTAATGACTTAAGACTATTTATAAGTACTTATGTATAATTTACATGTTAATACATATATATGTTGATACATAAAATATACTAAAGAAATAAATAAACATAATGCGATTCTACCACCGGCTCGGAAAGTTGTTTCTGGTCGAGAAGATCCGGCAAGAAACTCGCCAGTTACTCTTTTTAATCGCCAAACTTTCATAATGTTGTGTCATCATCATACCAAGCCATACAGTTTAATTGTTACACAAAATAAAATAAAGGAAATAATAATAAAATAAATATTATGAGGTAAACCGAAGCAGACCAGTCCCCAAAGGTGGCACCTGTTCACAAGTATGACGTACGTGTCAGCCATCATTTCACTCAACCATATTAGAGGGAATGTAATGACCCGCCACATAGCGCCACCACCTCAGAGACATTTGAGTGAGCATGACTACTTAGGTTCCCCTCATAGGTCACAAAGAGTAGTAGTTACTTAATCCAGACTAATAAACTGCAGGACGAGGTGTACAATAGTAGGTGGTTAGCATCTTGTCAATTATTGAATAATCAATATAGATTAATTTTTATACATTCAAAATCAAAAATGTCTTTATTCAATAAAGAACATTTATGAATGTCAAATATTATGGTTATTACAATTTTCATTCTTATACAAATTATGATTACAGTGACAGTATGATATACAATGCTTATAATCAATATCGTTTAGATAAACGTCAATGAAAAATTATGAAATGAATTATACATTAGAGGACAGGCGAAGAGATCAACATGTCCAGGAATCCTTATCATTCAAATAATCCTCTACTTTATAGTAGCCTTTCTGCATTAGGCAGTTTTTTACATGCAACTTAAACTTATCTACCGGTAAATCAATAATATTTTGAGGTATTTTATTAAACATTCTAATGCTCAATCCTACAAATGAACTTCCAATTTTATGAAGTCTTAGATTTGGGACAGCAAGCCTATGTTTATTTCGCGTGTTAAAGCTATGAAAATCAGATTTTTGCGAGTAAAGGTGCATGTTCTTGCGTACAAACATAATACAATCAAAAATGTATTGAGATGATACGGTTAAAATATTGATTTCCTTGAATACTTCTCTGAGTGAGTCACGTGATCTAAGACCGTAGATGGCACGGATGGCCCTCTTCTGCAAAATGAAGATGGCTTGTAAGTCAGCACCGGATCCCCACAGTAGTAGACCATATGACATCAGACTATGAAAATAGCTAAAATAAACCAGTCTCGCTGTCTCGATATCAGTCAGATTCCTTATCTTTCTAACTGCATATGCAGCTGAACTAAGTCTTCCTGCCAAGACAGACAGTAGTTTTTGACTGATTTGTCTTACGGCTAATTTTGAAGTTAAACGCCTGAAGGTGGAACCCACTGCGATTGGCCTAACTCCACCATCCTTTTTGGACAAAGCAATGAGATTTGCGCCATAAATAAAAACTACAATCTCTATCTAATAATAAAAATATTCAAATAATAATTAAATGCTATGTATTATAAGTATGTATTTACAAAAAAAAAGTATTATATGTATATATTTGTAATCCCACTGTTGATTCTGATATCCGTAACACAGGTGCTTGAGCTACCTATCTCGGAGTCAGATCAATGTATGTGATGTTGTGAAATATTTATTTATTTATTTATTTATTTATTTAAATTAAATTAGATTTAGCTTCTGAGTTGTATCCGTGGCAACCCGATCAGTATCCTGGGCGCACTAGCGAATAGGTGGGACTCGCCCATGCTTAAACGCTGGATCGGCTTACACGCCACAAGAGGCGGGTAGATGTGTGCCGACTTCCATCTATCATTGTTTTAATACCTTATCAATAAAAAATACGCGCTAACATAATTTGTAAGTTAATATTGTTACTAACACCTATATGGACTCTGTGGTCTGAGATAAAGTTTTTCATTCATTCATTAAATTCAATTAAATTAAATTTGGTATGATCAAGATCAAATCTGATCATAAGATTCCGCGATCACTCTCGTAATAAAGCTGACGACCCGATTGGAACAGTGGTAGTGAACGCTGCCTCTGATACAAGGGTTGCGGGTTCGATCCCCGCACAGTACAAACATTTGTTTGCATGAACATGTTTGTTTGTATTGGTCTTGGTGTTTCCTATGTATTATAAGTATGTATTTACAAAAGAAAAAGTATTATATGTATATATTTGTAATCCCACTGTTGATTCTGATATCCGTTACACAGGTGCTTGAGCTACCTATCTCGGAGTCAGATCAATGTATGTGATGTTGTGAAATATTTATTTAAAAAAAATCAGGCCCAAGGCCGAAAAGAACCTGTCTGCCAGCGTCTCCAAGATACCGTTAGTACTGCCTCGTGTCTGAAAATCAGCGACGCAGTCTTTTTACGTTCTGACCCGGCGGAATTTTCTCCGAGTCATCAGAAAAAAAACTTTAATAACGCAGCCAAGAGTTTGTGACTTGCGCCACCCGGTTAATCGGAGTGCGGCTTGACGTCCATCCCGATTCTATCAGCCCGTCTGTCCGTCAGTGGCGGCCGACAGCAGAATTTCCCAAAAATGCGCGTGCGCCGGCCGGTGTAAATAACGCACTAGTGTTGTTGATTGATAGTCTGTAGCAGCTGAGGGCCAAGAAATACTATCGATACTATATATAGTATCGATTGTTTTATACAATCGATAGTTTAGTAATTTGTAATATTATTGTTTATAGTTTAATTTTTTAATTTATAACTAGTATTTAAATAAAATTTATAAAATGTAAATAACTAGACTACACCCGCGGTGTTACTCACGCAGTTTTAGTTTGTATTATATTAAAAGTCTTTATTCAAACTTTAAACCCACGCAACTACCTATTAGGGGTTGAAAATTCAAAAGTCACTTTTTTATTCAAAACCATTGCCCAAACATCAATTTTAAGATTGTAACTTTTAAACTGTCTAATCAAAGGGTGATTTTCCAAAAACGTTTAAGAGAATTACTTTTTATTTCAATTATACGTATATTTACATATTTTTACTTTCCTAACATCAAAGATGACGGACTTCCATACAAACTTCAAAACCCCTTTTCACCGCCTGAAGGGTTGAATTCATAAAAATGTCAAAACATATTTATAAAGTAGTTCTTGGTTTACCCCATACTGGCATTTCATCCCCTATTTTACCCCCTGTACGAGTGATTTTCAAAAAACGTTAAATAGGTTACTTTTTATTTAAATTATTAGTCTATCTGTTTCTTTTTTTTCTGTCTCAATCTCAATTATGCATGGATATGGAACAGATGCGCAATAATGTAATGATAGTCGCTGAAAACCAGCGTCGAGGTTGGTCTCGTGGATCAGCACCGATTATTACTGAGCGGCCGCCTGTTTGGCACATACAGGGATAATGTTGTCCTACTTTTCGTCATTATTTATGTCTTAGGTTATGGTTTCTTACT
>JADPWL010001373.1:0-12172 GCA_019059595.1 Marasmia exigua | reverse complement strand
CAAACAAAACCCTTGTTGTATCACCGTCTGAAGACCACAAACGTAAGCGTGGGATCATTCAAATCTGTACAGTCATCGCCAAGTCTTAAGAATCAATCACTGTCATGGTCAACATCGTCTGAAGTAATGAAAGATGTTCCGTTTGGAATCAGAAATGAGCGGGGTAAACTGTTACTAGGCAAAACCCGTGTTCATGACGACGGCGTTATTCTTAAAATAGGAGCACTTACTGTTAAAAAAACGAATGGCTTGAATGAACTTCTTTTCAAAAAGAAACCAAATTTAGATGCTGTAACATATGATGATTTACAGAATTACAAGTTACTTCTTATAGAAACCAATGCTCATCGACGTAATTGTGAACCATCCAAACCTATAAACAGCAACAAAGGATTTAAATATATGAATGTAATTAAACCTTTGTTCAAATTCTCTCGAAATCCAACTACAAGTGTAGAAAGTATTCCTCAAGGTAAAGGTATTTCTCTTTTAAAGACAGTAAAATCAAACACTGATTTAGTTTACTGGGATGATCCAAACGAGTTAGTCGAACGATTACAGTTACTACTTGCATCTTGGGAAGCGGGTAACACTGGTGTAAATAATGAAATAATTGCTATTATTTCGGAACTGCATGAAGCTGGTATCATAGATGTGGAACATATAAAGAAAAAACCAGGAAAATTGGGCAGTATTCTTTCCGTAGTCAACCCATCAAGACAGCAATGAATATAGACAAGTTCGGACATCATGTTCATAAGCGTTTACGATTGACAGAATACATTGAAAACTTCAATGAAACATTGGTGAAATCAGATACCGGACACTACGATTTAAAATCTTCTAAATTAAAAGGGCTATCATATCCAATCGAAGACGATGAAGCAGTAAACAAAGCTTATTTAGACAAAACCATTCAAGAATTACGAAATGAAATTGAAAAGTGAAGCTCGAAGTAAAATTTCATTTGAAGAACTTGGAAACCGTTACAACAGAACATTTGAATAAATCATTTTACTCAAAGTCGGAAATAGACAATTTAATTCATGTAAAAATAAACAAAAATGAGCAAAAAGGCCATAATTAATGAACTTCACAAAGCAGTCAGAAGAAATTTTTTCCGCGTAGACGCACATTTATAAAAGGAATTGATGATCTCTGGCAAGCCGACCTCATAGATTTACAAAAATTTTCACATTTTAATAAAGGACACAACTACATATTAGTGGTGATAGATACTTTGTCAAAGTATGTATGGACAAGTCCCTTAAAATCTAAAAAAAAAAAATGTGTTGCTAACGCAATGCAGCAAATATTTAGAACAGATTTAGGCAAAGAGTTTTATAACTCTTTGCCTAAATCTGTTTGTAAATGTTTAGGTTTTCTAGATGAATTTTTAAATATTTGCTGCATTGCGTTAGCAACACATTTTTTTTTTTTAGATTTTAAGGGACTTGTCCATACATACTTTGACAAAGTATCTATCACCACTAATATGTAGTTGTGTCCTTTATTAAAATGTGAAAATTTTTGTAAATCTATGAGGTCGGCTTGCCAGAGATCATCAATTCCTTTTATAAATGTGCGTCTACGCGGAAAAAATTTCTTCTGACTGCTTTGTGAAGTTCATTAATTATGGCCTTTTTGCTCATTTTTGTTTATTTTTACATGAATTAAATTGTCTATTTCCGACTTTGAGTAAAATGATTTATTCAAATGTTCTGTTGTAACGGTTTCCAAGTTCTTCAAATGAAATTTTACTTCAAGCTTCACTTTTTCAATTTCATTTCGTAATTCTTGAATGGTTTTGTCTAAATAAGCTTTGTTTACTGCTTCATCGTCTTCGATTGGATATGATAGCCCTTTTAATTTAGAAGATTTTAAATCGTAGTGTCCGGTATCTGATTTCACCAATGTTTCATTGAAGTTTTCAATGTATTCTGTCAATCGTAAACGCTTATGAACATGATGTCCGAACTTGTCTATATTCATTGCTGTCTTGATGGGTTGACTACGGAAAGAATACTGCCCAATTTTCCTGGTTTTTTCTTTATATGTTCCACATCTATGATACCAGCTTCATGCAGTTCCGAAATAATAGCAATTATTTCATTATTTACACCAGTGTTACCCGCTTCCCAAGATGCAAGTAGTAACTGTAATCGTTCGACTAACTCGTTTGGATCATCCCAGTAAACTAAATCAGTGTTTGATTTTACTGTCTTTAAAAGAGAAATACCTTTACCTTGAGGAATACTTTCTACACTTGTAGTTGGATTTCGAGAGAATTTGAACAAAGGTTTAATTACATTCATATATTTAAATCCTTTGTTGCTGTTTATAGGTTTGGATGGTTCACAATTACGTCGATGAGCATTGGTTTCTATAAGAAGTAACTTGTAATTCTGTAAATCATCATATGTTACAGCATCTAAATTTGGTTTCTTTTTGAAAAGAAGTTCATTCAAGCCATTCGTTTTTTTAACAGTAAGTGCTCCTATTTTAAGAATAACGCCGTCGTCATGAACACGGGTTTTGCCTAGTAACAGTTTACCCCGCTCATTTCTGATTCCAAACGGAACATCTTTCATTACTTCAGACGATGTTGACCATGACAGTGATTGATTCTTAAGACTTGGCGATGACTGTACAGATTTGAATGATCCCACGCTTACGTTGTGGTCTTCAGACGGTGATACAACAAGGGTTTTGTTGTAATCGTTGTATTGTTCTTGTTCATCGTCTTCATCTTCTTCACTAATAGATTCATTGTAATCTTCATCAGAGACAAATAATGACTGGTTCTCGTCTTCAAATGATTGATTATTATCATTTTTAAACTTTTTCATCACTGGTTCAAAGTGCTCATCTTTGTTAAGTTGAGAGTTTTTTTTTTATCTGTTAATAATGTAAGTGGATCAACAATAGGTTTCAATATTGTTTCTAATGTTTTATTATTAGTATTTTCAACATCTTTTATCATCGCAACTTTTCTTTTAACAGCTGCTGCTGATTTTACAATTTGTTCTTTAAGATTTTTCTCCATTTCAAAGTATTCCGCTCAGGTCTAAATCGTGAGTACGAGTGATTAAAAAATAACACAGCGGTCTTTATGTATGTTCATCTATTACTATGAATGTATCGAACTTAAATCGGTAGCATCCGTTATTTTTGTCACAATCCTTATTAATAACAAGATAGCTAAAGGGTTTATTCCAAACAGAAGAGCACATCTCACGAAATTGAGACCATGACATATCAGCACCAACATGCTCCTCATTTACGTGCTTCAAGTTAACATCATCTTGCTTAAATAGAACCACGAGGTTTGAATTGTCTCTGACAAGTTGTTTTGGAACTTTTGTATAAGTTTGATTGATATAGAAGCAATCTATATTTTTATGGCGTCCCATGGCGAAATAATCTCTAATGTTGTTTTGATTCTCACAAGCAACGTCGTCGAAAATGATGATCGAATCAGGTAAAGCATCATGTGGACTCAATATTTCACCATTATGATTGTATTTATTAAATGATGTTCCAGGAACCATGTCCAAAACCTTCTCAAGATATAAATATTTAGGCTGATACAAAGATTTTGAATACACATATAGGTTACGAAATCTTGGACCATTTTTATGTAATAATAAACTTATCACTAAATTGGTTTTTCCACTATTAGACGGACCACAAACAATACAACGTATTGTATTAGGTAACAAATTTCCGTGTCGTTTTGGCTCTTTAGATGACGCAGGACAGATGCATTCTAATTTAAGCGATTCTTTTTGTTTGACCAACTTCATTATATTGTTTATAACGTGTCTGCAGCGGTGTATTAGTCACAATAGAATGACCTTAAGATCTAACGTAACCGCATTTTAAATTAACACTTATCTATTTGTTTTTTGGGCAATTTCACTTAACTTGATTTTTTTGCGACTGAGCGAACGCAGAGAGCGATTTCGAAAAAAATCAAGTGAAGTGAAATGCCCAAAAAACACCTACTTGCGCGACTTGCGCAATGAGTTCCGATGTTCAATAATTCAATTCAATTCAATTCAAATTTATTTATTCAGACAACATAGTCCACGTGTTAGTAAAAAGTCGCTTATAAACATGGGGTTAGTGAGCATAATAAATAATAACAAAATTTATTTGGTCATGTACCTAAGAGGATAATGCGACGCCTGTGCACCGCAGCGCGATACACATGCCCCTAACAGTTCAATCGAGGGAAAAGAGTGATATAGTTCTTTAGAAAACTGTATCACTCCACCAGTGAGTGATACAGTTTAAAGTAGTACATTAAGTTCACACGAATCAGTAGTAACTAAATTTGATCATCTCACGTCTCATTCCACTCCGATGTCTTCTTAGCGGGTGTGAAGGGATCAGAAGATTTTACAGAGGCAGAGCCAAGCGTAAATATGAATAGCCCGGTTAGACCGGATTGATACCACAGCCTCATAGAAAACCGGAGTGAAGTAGCACCTGTGCTGTGTTTCGTCGAGTGGCTGAGGGTACAGGAGGTTCGAGGGGAAATTTTGGCAGCGCGCTTGTGTCTAGGTTTCTATAAGCGCGCGGCGGCAACCGCTTGCTATCAGTCTGTCGCTTGCCGTGATCGGCAATCGCTTGCCATCAGTCTGTCGCTTGCCATGATCGGCAATCGCTTGCCATCAGTCCGTCGCTTGCCATGATCGGCAATCGCTTGCCATCAGTCTGTCGCTTGCCATGATTGGCAATCGCTTGTCATCAGTCTGTCGCTTGCCATGATCGGCAATCGCTTGCCATCAGTCTGTCGCTTGCCATGATCGGCAGTCGCTTGCCATGATCGGCAGTCGCTTGCCATCAGTCTGTCGCTTGCCATGATCTGTCTGCCCGTCTGCCACCTATCACATAAAAATACTGCTAAATAGTACGCTGCATAGTACGAAGATGAGTTAGGTGCACATTTCGGATAATTTCTGAAACGCGAAACTATATTCAATCGATCTGGTTCTTCTGTCAAATGGTTTTTTATGTGAAAGGCGGCAGATGAGCAGACGGATCGACTGATGGTAATTGCCGCTGCCCATAGACACCCGCGACTCCAGTGGAAGCACATTTGCGCTGCCAAATTTTAAACCCCCCTTTCCCAAAGACTGAGCCTCCGCCACCGTGGGAGAGCCATGCTTCGGCATGACTGGGCCAGCTCGACCGGAGTGATATCACGGCCTCACAGGAAACCTCACTGTGCTGTGTTTTGCTGCGTGAGTGAGGATACCGGAGGAAACAGGGGTTAAAAGGTTGACATCGCACTTGTGACTCCACTGGTGTCGTGGGTGATTATGTCGTATCACTCCGGTCGAGTTGAGCCAGCCCATTCATGTTGAAGCGTGGCTCTCCCACGGTCAGAGGGTTTTGAGGGTCAAACGGCAGTCGCTTCATTATAATTACCAGACTCCCCAAATCCTGAATCATGGTCTAAGAGTACCCTGGACTCCAGAGCGACAGCTTTGCACAATCGGGAATTACACGCTCAGATGGGGAGAGGAAGAGTGAGTGAAGTGAACAGGCACAAACTGAGTTACTCATTCATATATTACTTATTTTGTAGCGTAGTGTTCTATCGGTCGCTATTTACATACAGAATCGATGTAGGGCACGGCCTTCAACAAACGTACAATATTATGTATTGAAACTCCATGACCGATATGTCGATGCTATCAACAATTGGTTACAAATTAGTTATTCAGAATTGAAGTAACTAAAAAAACATATCCTAACACTTCTTCTTTTTACCCGATTACGGCGAAGCCAGAAAGAGAATTATAATTTTGACCTGTATGTTTATATGTTCAACTGTTCCCTCATAACTTCTAAATTAGTTATCATAATTGGATAAATGAGGTGTTGTTATAAGCGTCTTGATTGTCCGCTAGTTATAGGCTACATGACGTCACATTGAATTGACTACAGCGCCCTCTATGGGACTTAAAGTAAAGGACTAAACAAATTTTTTTTAACAACCATAAACGTTTGTATGGCTGTTTCTAATGTCCACCTCTAGATTCCAGAGACAAAATAAACATTCATTAATCGTTGATATGTAATCAAAATACATGAATCACAGATCCACCACTAAGGTCACCGATTACTATAAGCACACCGCACACCGTTTCGGAAATTTTGGAGCATTCTCGATTAAAACTGCCATTAAACCTTAAAAATATCGGTTATTATCATCAAAACGGTATTTTTGTCACAAAAACAAGATTGTGGGCGCTGCGGCCACCAGACTACGCGGCGACACGCCTTTTAAAATGACCAAAATTATATTCAGAGGAGACTGGGTTAAGTTTTAGCAGAGATATCTCATGAAAAGAATTAATATCATATTTGAGAAGAGGAAAAAAAACCTATTTCTAAGTCTTTAATTATTTTATAGTCCAACGAATACTTTTTCTTAATACCAGTTCCACTAAAAAAGAACGAATGTGCGCAGCAAATAATATCAATAACTATACTATAACTACATACATCTTTAATAAAGGAACTATTTTATGGTTAAATTATAATAGTCTCCATAACCTCAAAATTACAATCCAAATTCCACGGAACAACTGTTTTTACAGAAGTAACCAAAATTCAAAATTCAAAATTCAAAAGTGCTTTATTTGCATAGGCTTATATACAGCTCTTACAAATCGTCATACATGAAAAATATAAATTATAGCTATGTATATTATACATGTTATTAAACATATATGTCGATACAAAAAATATACTAAGAAATGAATAAATATAATGTGATTCTACCACCGGAATCGGAAAGTTGATTCTGACGAGAAGATCCGGCAAGAAACTCGCCAGTTACTCTTTTTAATCACCAATTTTTTTTAAGTACAGTGTCATGGGTGTAGGCGAACAGTTTATCATTTCCACAAATTCTTGTCATTTAAGTAATCATTAACTGTATAATAGGCTTTTGCCATTAAATAATTTTTAACATGTGTTTTAAATTTGGGCATTGGTAAATCAACAAGATTTTGTGGTAACTTATTAAATATTTTAATACTCATTCCTACGAATGAATTACCAATCTTATGAAGTCTGAGATGTGAAACAGCAAGCCTGTGTTTATTTCTAGTATTTAGGTTATGGTTGTCGGATTTTCGAGGGAAGTTTTCTAAATTTTTATAAACATACATAATACAGTCAAAGATGTACTGTGATGCTAATGTTAAAATGTTAATTTCTTTGAACAAGTTTCTAAGCGAGTCTCGTGGTCTAAGTCCGTATATGGCCCTGACAGCTCGTTTCTGTAGCACAAAAATAGCTTGAATATCAGCCGCAGAGCCCCATAACAGCAGACCATAAGACATAACGCTATGGAAATAACTGAAATACACAAGTCTGGCTGCTTCAATATCGGTCAGATGTCTTATTTTTTTGACTGCATATGCAGCCGAACTAAGTCTCCCTGCCAGGGCTGCAATATGAGAACCCCACTGTAATTTTGAGTCTAACGTGACGCCTAGAAATACTGTAGAATTAATTACTTCAACATTTTGACTATTCATATTAATCCTAGTGCTGACCTGTCTTACGTTGGGCAATGTAAATTTGACACATTTAGTTTTTTTAGCATTGAGAAGTAAATTATTTACAGTAAACCAATGTAGCACTTGAGTGAGAGCATTATTTACATCGTCAAAGTTATCTTTATGTCTATTAGTTTTGAAAATCAAAGAAGTATCATCTGCAAATAATACTATGTCACACAAGTTTTTAGTGAAGTAAGGTAGGTCATTTACATATATAATAAACAGTAAGGGCCCCAATATCGAGCCCTGGGGCACTCCCATCTGTAAAAGGGCGCCAGAAGAGTTAGTTCCATTAACATTGACTTTTTGAATTCTATCACTTAGGTATGACCGTACTAAGCTCAGAGAGCTATCTGTGAGGCCGTAATGCTGTAGCTTCATTAATAATGTTTGGTGATTAACGCAGTCGAATGCTTTGGATAGGTCACAAAATATACCTACAGCATCTTGCTTATTTTGCCATGCATCAAAAATGTGCTTGATGAGTGCAACTCCCGCATCAGTAGTAGATTTGCCTTTAGTAAATCCAAATTGTTTATTATGCAATAATTTGTTTAGATTAAAATGACCCAATAATTGATGGAATATAACTTTTTCATATATTTTACTAAGGGCAGGTAAAATGGATATTGGTCTGTAATTAGATGGGTCACTTCTATCACCTGATTTGAAAAGTGGTAGAACTTTGCTATATTTCATCAGATTTGGAAATTGACCAATATCTACGCATTCATTAAATATTACAGCTAAATATGGGGCAATGATTTTTATTATATTTTTTAATATTTCTACTGATATTCCCCACAAATCTTCTGTTTTCTTTACGTTGATCTCTTTAAAAGTTTTAAGTATAGTTTCCGGGTTGATGTGATGGAAACTAAAAGAAGTCAGGCACTCGTCCACACTCGATTGAAGAAGACAATTAGCAAGCTGAGGAGTAGAATTTAAGTTACTAGTGGTAATAAGAGGTATATTAGCAAAGAAAGATTCAAATGCCTTTGCTATTTCTACGTCCTCGTTGAGTTGTTTATTATCAATTTTCAAAGAGTACTTGAGGTCTTGAGTAGTATTTTTACAAGTCTCTTTATTAATCATATTCCAAGTGGCTTTGATTTTATTATTTGAATTTTTAATTTTATCTTTTAAATAATTAGCTTTTGCTATTGCGCAGACTTTTTTAAATAGCTTGGAATAGTTTCTAACATGTTCAGTTATTGTAGGATCATTGGAGTTAGCTTTAATGTCATATAATTCAAATAAAGTGCGCCTGCTTTTGAAGATGCCTTTAGTAGCCCAATCGCTAAATATTGTTTTAGTATTGTCTACTTTGACTTTTTTCTTAGTAAAAATTACTTCAAACTCCTTTTCAATAACATTAAACAAAGTATTGTATAGTTCATCAATATTAGCATACTTACTTACTTGCATCAGGGAAACGTTGTTTTCAACATTTTCCTTAAATTTTTCCACACGACTAGTGGTGATTGGCCTATAGACAAAAGAAGAGGAAGCAGTTGCATGACGGTGTTCAAAAACAGCTATCTGTCCTGTATGGTCTGAATTTATAAAATTTATTATTGATTTTTTAATTGCCTTACAATTACAGAAAATATTATCAATACAAGTAGCTGATGTGGGGGTAATGCGTGTAGGGTCATTAAACAGATGGCGTAAATCAAAAGATTTAAATAGATTAAGAAGCATACCCGAGCTTTGACTGTGTTCTAAGATGTTAATATTGAAATCCCCACATACAATTACTTGCTTGTTGCAATTAGTTGCTTTTCTCAGCACCTCCTCCATGGCAGACTCAAAGTTATTGTAGTTACCAGAGGGAGGTCTGTATACACAAATAATGATAAACCGTTCAATCTCTACACAAGATAGTTCAATAGTTCGTTCAGTTGAAAGTGCGACTATGTCTTTGCGCTCCTTTGCTTTTAATGAATTATGTAATAATATAAGTGACCCACCCCTAATGGCCGACTTTCTTGTGAACGCACTTATGACTTTATAATTATCAATATTAATAATAAGTTCATGTTGCCTTAACCAGTGTTCAGTTACACAGAGGACATGTATATTCATTTTATTTAAAAAAAGTTCCAATTCCAAATCTTTACCGGAGAAGCCCTGTATATTTTGATGAACAATATTTAAATGCCCAGACTTCCCCTTTGTCATTAAATCTAGTGTGCAAGAGGTGTTCTCTATTGTCTCTAAATTACATTTAAATTCATTGGAACTAATTCCAACGTCTGATTACACATGTCATATTTTTTCTGCTCAATAGGAGCAGATATGGTAGCCAAATTTTTGACTGAGCAATCTAAATAATAAGATAGCGACATTGCTATTAGTCGTTTACAGTATTTATTAAGATAATATTTATCCTTTGTCAAATGAAAGTATGACTTTATATAATTATTTATGTCAATAACATGGATTTTTTTTACATTATATGTCAAAGTATTCAATGTCATATTTAAATTATATCTATAAGTATTTTCTACCTGTGGCAAGCTGTTATTATAGGGAAGTGTAAATAATACAATTTCATTTACATCTAATAAACTAAGAGAGTGTAGGTACTTAGACAAAATATTTTTATTTACATTTCCCCTATTCCCTACCATAATTACTATTGAGGTATTCTTATGGAAAGTTGTTTGTATAATTTTATTCATTATGTCAGAAAAAGATGCACCCGGTACACAATGATTGATAATCGACTGTCCGGAAGAAAATAAAAGGTGTCCCATATCTTTACCCAACTCGTCACTAAACATAACAATTTTTTTGTTTGCAATATGTTTATCATTCAAATTTGATGTTGCAGAACTATTGGTATTACAATATGCTGGTGGAGGGCTGCTATGGGTGGTGGGGGACTGATGATTGGATGGGGTATTGTTTGATATAATACTGTCTTTCTCGGAAGGATTTAATAATTCCTGCATTGCAAGCATCAGTTCTCCATACTCATTTCTGGTTGAATTGTACCTATGAGTCATGTCTACTAATGACTCCTCAAGTTTTAAAATTTCGGATTGAAATTGTTTCATGTCATTTTCATGATTGATTATGTTATTTTCTATTAATAAAGAATACAGGTCCAATTCATCACCTAATTGCCTTCTTTGTTTAATACATTTAAGCTTATTACATAAACATTTATTTTTCTTAACTAATTTCTGGGTTTTTTTAATGTATTTATTTATTTTAACATATTTTTTAATTTTATTTCTGCTGCACATAGCCAATCTTCCCTTATTAGTTGATTTTAAGGTATCATCACAAGTAAGATCAATGGTGAAGGGTTCTTGGCTATTTGAAGCAGTTATTTGGCTGGGCACACTACCTACTAACTCTTCAAATAGGCATTGGGTTTGGGAAGCGGCAAAGTCCTGTTTTTCTGACTGGAGGTGGCTTATGGTGTGATGAGCCTCCTGTAGCTCGTGCTCCAGGACCGACATTCGATTGAGGCCCTGGGTGTACTCCTCGCTGCACTCCTTGAACTGGTTGATGATAGATAACAACCGGTCTCGTTCGTCAACTAATAAAATATTCTCAGTGTGTAACTCAGCCCATTTCTTTCTTTATCTTATTATTATTTTCAAATGCCTTCAATAGTTCCGCCTCATTATCATCTCTTTCCCTATCCAAGTGTTCATTTAACTTTCTGACAGCCTGCAATTGCTTCAAAGCCTGGTCGAGTTGTTTCGAAACTATTTCGAGTTTACTCTCTTCCTGGCGAGCACAAGCCATACTACGTGTGGTCATTCTGTTCATATCTACGTAATTATTAAGAAAATAAACAAATCAGATAGTTGCTTGAACACCTTAAAGAGGTTAAGTCAATTCAGGACTAACCTCTTCGCGCGAGTGAGTAAGTCACTGTAATATGAGTACTTCGATCTATTTGTAATTACTAAATCGTAAATAAATAACAAAATACTAGTAATAAAGAGATAATAATGATTCACAAGATAATTTAGTACCTAACTTCAAATGTCAAAAAACGCAAGGTCATCGACCGTTGCCGGCTGCCGTATCACGCACAAAATCACTTTTAAATCACTGTGTTATGCACTAATTTAATTCTAAATACACCTTATATTACTAATGTTATAATTTAGTGACGAAATCAGGACAATATATGGGTTTAAACTATGATTTATAAAATATTTTGTCGGAGCAATCGAAATCAGCTGTTAGCGGTAGTGTTCGAACTGTGAACTCGAACCCTAGTTTAGCTTAGAAATTTCAGGCTCAAATCACCAGATTTCCCGAAATAAAGATGAAGTAATTAATGCTTCGCAGGGAGCGTTTGGCCGACAGTGGTGTCACGTTGATAGTGGTCCTTAAACACGTCAAAGATCCCAAGAGCTGTAACTCCTGCCTGCCTTTATGAAGAAGCATAATATGACACGGGTAGCTAAGATGTCTTTATTCTACACATACATACATTAATATATCAGTTACAACCTACCAAGTTCTCCCCTATAACCTTCTCCAAATCTGTTACTGACATATATCTGAGCGAAACAGTTTTTCAGCTTACTGAACTAGATATAATCTCT
>JADPWL010001370.1:0-11569 GCA_019059595.1 Marasmia exigua | reverse complement strand
AATACTAAGGAATATTTACATATTGTATTTCATATCCAGATAGTTCAAATTCATAGATAAAATGTTAATTAAAATTAAAAATCAAACAAATAAGAAGTCTATTGGATATTTAATGAAAATATTCTCGATTCTTAAAAATATCGGTTCGGTTTAAAAGGAGCGTCTCACTTTTAATGTCAAAATCTCAGAATAATAACTAAAGCAATAGAAGCCCTACTAAATTCGGCGGGTAGGGCTAAAAGAAGCCGCGTGGGCTGATGCAATTCAAAGGTTTTAAATTAGTGTCTAGTGGTTTTTAGTGTGCATGTTTGGAGTTTATTTGTGCAGTGCAGTGAAGTGCCGCAAAGTGATCCTAATAATAAGAATCGTTGGATTGTATCGTTTTTAACACTGCTATTGTGTGTCGAGTGCGTTGTCTCGTGACAACTTGCTTGGACCTAATAGAGTCTTAAAACCCGCGATAGCTTTTAGAGTGATATCCGCTGAATCCGTAGGTCGATAAAACGCAAAACACCGGCGTTTTATTGAGTTACTGTGACTTTGACTGACTTCGACTGTTGACTACCTAACTTGTTCTCAATAAGTTACTTGACATTGGCGAATTATCTTCGGTTGTCCCGCTTAATAATGCCTAAAATCTAAAACATGATAATGGCAGGAGTAATTCTCAGTCGAGAAGTTGATTGCCACAAATAAAATAAGAAGAAGAAGAAGCCCTACTAAAATAAAAACTACGTACAGCTATCTTATTCACATCTGATGATACATCGTGCACGAGAGTGAGCGAAACAAAAACACCGCCTGGTTTTTATTATTTTCGAATGAGTCACGAGTTAAAATGTCAAATGGTTCTACTTGGTTGTAATAATTAATAATGCTACTAAATCAAAAGTTCGTACCTGCGCCATGATCTTCTTTGTAAAGTCAGACAGATTGATAATGGTCGCATTGTTACGGTCGTGCGTCGTGGACGGTTTTGGCTGGTGACAACCTTTTGAATTACGAATGTCCAGATGTATATGCATCCGTTTCTTACACATTTACAATGTCATAAGAGAAAATAGTACAAACTGCTGTATTCTGTTGCTATTTTAGTACGGTTTCTATTGCTTTAGTTATTGTTCTGAAGTCAAAATAGAAATGTCCTGTTCACCTTCACATAAGGAATGGACTATAATAACTTCTTTTCCATTATTATAGTATTCGAGTCACGTTTTTTTACAGTACATGTCGTCAGTGAATTTCTAACACCACGTAAGTCATTTTAAGCAACTTTTCAGGTAAGCTAAAAACACTAATTTAAGGGTTTTTCTTCGTTGCATGTAAAGTTTTGGCCTTCCAATAGAGGGCGTTAACTAACTGATTACTTATTACTTGTCCCGATTTCAAGATGAATAACTCACAAAACTGTGCGGGCTGCCAAAAACCTCTTCCGAAAAGAGAATACTTGAAATGTGTCGTTTGCCAGGCTTCTTATGACATCGATTGCGCAAACGTCACTTATAAATTCTTCAGTATTATGACAAGGAAGGATCAGTGGCAATGTCCAGAATGTAACAGCAAAAAGCCAAAAACGGGTAATGTAAATACGCCAATCCGTCCAATGGCTACCTCGTCCGTAGAAGAAGCTGGCCCTTTATCACCTAACGCATCCAGCAGTGAGTCTGATTTTGCTAATGTCACTCTGAGGAACCGACCAACTACTAAGGGGCCAGAAGTGAACGAGGGAACCAACCTGTCCTCTGACTTGATTGTCGAGATTAGGCTCCTGCGAGAAGACATGAGGGCGGTCCGAGCCGAGATGTTAGAGTTTCGACATGCAATTTCCAGTCTTACTTCTGCCATGGAGCTTGCAACAGTCGCATAGATGAGCTCGCGCTGAGAGTAGAGGTTTTGGAAAACCAACCGCAAAAGACTGATGAGGGCGCTGATACATCTACATCTATTCTAGAAAAATCCATTGAGAACCTAAAACTAGAATTAAACGATCGCGACCAGCAGCTTCTCACTAACGATATTGAGATCGCGGGTATTCCAGAAGAGAAAAACGAAAATTCCACTCACTTGATGCTTACTGTGGCTACAAAGCTGGGTATTGACTTGGAGGAGCGAGACGTGGTGAGCGCGGAGCGTATGGGCGCTGTGCGTCGAACGGAGCCGCGTGGGGCGGAGGCGCCGCCGCGCCCCCTGGTGGTGCGACTGGCACGCCGCGCGCAACGCAACGAGTTGCTCAATGCTGCACGCGTTCGCCGCAACATTACCACAGCGGGACTTGGATTGTCAGGTTCTGAGCAGCGCTTCTATGTGAATGAGAGACTAACTCGATCTAACCGACATATATTTTACAAAGCTCGAAGTGAATCCCAGCGGGCAAATTGGAAATACGTCTGGACTCGTGATGGAAACATTTTCACTCGCAAAGAGCATGGAAGCCCTCGTTACCGACTGCGTTCCGAAGAGGACATCACTAAAATTTTTGGTCCCATAAGTTGTTAGATCAATTTGTTATTTTGGTATTTTTAATAGTAGCATTAATTATTATTATATCTTCTACACAAAAATGTTTTCCCTTCTACTGTAAAAAGAACCTTCTACGGCTTTTTTTAAATTTCAGACTATCTACCTTTTGGACTACCTTTTTGGATTATATAATTTTAACTATAGATAATTTCCTGATAAAACAGTTATTTAATTATTCGTCAAATTACGAGTATTTTTATGACTATAAGCAATACTTATTTTGTTTATTTTTATATCATACGAAACTCATCTCAATTTATTTTTCTGATGTTAAGAAGTTCCGAATAGATTATAAATCAAAATACATATTACGTTATTTTGTATTAAAAAAATGTTATAAATACTATACACACAGTTCTAAAATATCATATAATAATTGGTTGGTAATTCTTGTAAAAATAATTTTACTTAATTGTTTTTTCAACTTATTTTTTATGTCATTCAAAAATAATCTCATTTGGTTTTTCCGATGTTAAAAAATGTCTTATAGACCAATATGTTTTATGTTATTTCGTACTACAAAAATGTTATGAACATAGTCAATTTAATTCCAAAATTTATGTCAGATGTCTATACTATTATGTTTCTTGGGTATATTATGTAATAATTTTATTTTATTGCTTTCTCAAAGACTGCGTGCAAACAAATTACGGACTAACTCATATCTTTGAATCATTTTTAGTAAAATATTCACTAAAAATAGCTTATTTTAAAACTAAGCACACACTGTTCAACGTATCCAATTTAATTCATGAAAAGTTTTTGCAATATGCATGTCTTCTTAAATACACAATAATTTATTTACCTATCGTACCACACCATTCAAGTATACTAACATTTACCTACACATACAGCTTTGATAATGGCGTCACCTAAACGTTTTAATGTTGGCCTTTACAATCCAGGTTCTTTAGGTAAATATCATGATGAAATAATTTTGGCGACATTACATCATAGTTTGGACATTTTTGGCGATCAATGAGACTTGGTTGCGTCACAACGAGGAAGGGAAAGCTCCATCAATCCCTGGCTATACCCTCCGCAGTGCCCCCAGACCTCTGGCAGTACGAGGAGGCCGCGGGGGAGGTGTTGCGTTTTACGTGAGGAAAGGTTTACGCGTTAAGATATTTGAACATCCTGTTTGCATGCCCGTTGAACAGTTATGGTTAAAATTGAACATTAACGGAAATAAAGTTACTTTAGGCACGGCGTATAGGCCGCCCTGGCTAAATACCGACATTTTTTTAAATGCTCTAACTGATTCTGTAAATGCTCTTGGTCACTGCGATAACTTAATAATCCTAGGAGATTTCAATATCAATGTTTTAAATTCCAACTGTTTAAATTACCAAAAATTTTTAGATTTTATAAGCATTTTTAATTTGTCACAAATAGTTGCCACCCCGACGCATTTTACTGACAATAGTGAAACACTCATTGATGTTGTGTGCACAGACGCAGCAGTTCGAAATGTAATTACAGACGTTATAGGTTCTAAACTAAACAATCACGCTCTCATAGTTTCTGAATTTAATTTCAGAAAACCTAAAATTCCCCCTAAAATAATCCATTACAGGCCAATGAAAGATATTGACCACGTCCAATTTAATATCGATTTAAACTCAGTTCCATGGTTTATGATTCATGATTGCTATAATGTTAATGATATGGTATCTCTTTTTAATATGTTGCTTTTAAATTTAATAGATGTTCATGCCCCTATTAAGTCTTTAAAAATAAAAACTAATTCTCCTCCTTGGTTTACGGACACTATTAAATTAATGATGAATTTAAGAAATGAGGCTCATAAGAGATATCTTTCAACTAAAAGTAATTCACACCGGGATTACTATAAACAACTGAAGAATTTAGTAAACTCCTCTCTATATTTTGAAAAATGCGCCTATTTCAAACATCACGTAAATGCTCATTTTAAGAACCCTAAAGTAATGTGGAAGAATTTAAAACAAAATGTACTCCCTCCAAAAAATAGTGGTAATGTACCTGAACATCTATGTTCAGCGGACGAAATTAACAAACACTTTCTTAAATTACCTGATTCTGAGTACGTCAACCTGTCACTACTGACTTATTTCGAATATCATAGGTTTAACTCTTCAACCTTTGCCTTGAAGTGTGTTAAAAAAGAAGACATCCTTAAAATCATTAAATCTCTAAAAACCAATGCCCAAGGCGTTGACTCTATTTCTTTAGACATGCTTATAATTACTTTACCAAATTCTTTAGATGCCATTACTTCTATTGTTAACAGGTCTATTATTACAAGTACTTTTCCTGAGTCCTGGAAGACTGCTATAGTTCAACCGCTACCTAAGACTACCAATCCCTCTAATTTTAAAGATCTTAGACCTATTAGCATTCTCCCTTGCCTTTCTAAAGTGCTAGAAAGAGTAGTATATTCTCAGCTCCTAGATTATTTAGAACAAAATGACATTCTTCCAAAAGTCCAATCAGGTTTCCGAAAAAATAGAAGTACTAGTACAGCCCTTCTTGATGTCACCACAAATATTTTGGAGGCTCAAGATTCTGGATCTGGGACTATTTTGGTACTTTTAGACTTTTCCCGGGCGTTCGATACGATTAACTTATCCTTATTACTTTCAAAGTTAGCGTTTTATGGACTCGACGCATCAACAATAAAATGGTTTCATAGTTATCTCTATAATAGATTTCAGTACGTTCAGATAAAAGATAATGTTGGTAATGTTTCAGTTTCTTCTGTATCCGCAGTTAACCAGGGTGTGCCCCAAGGGTCAATCCTTGGACCTCTACTCTTTATTTTATATAGCGCTGACATTCTCAACTGTATAAAACATTGTAAATTTCATTTATATGCAGACGATCTGCAACTGTACCTTTCATTCAAGCCTAACGATGTGGGTGTGGCAGTAAATAAAATTAACGAAGATCTTCATAGTATAGATACATGGTCTAAAAGTAACTCTTTATCACTTAACCCAAGTAAATCAAAATTTGTAATTCTAGGTTCTGAGCAACAAATTTTAAAAATATCCTCTCAAAAGCCAGTAATAAAAGTTAAAAATGAACATATTTCAGAAACTCATGAAGCACGTAACTTGGGCATTATAATGGATTCTAGATTAAGGTTTGAGAGTCATGTTAAAGAATTGGTTCGTAACTGTTTTTATCGTTTAAAAATACTTTATCGGATTCGTAATTTTTTAAGTATCAAGCTTCGTGTTGATTTTGTGGAATCTTTAATATTATCCAAATTGAATTATGCAGACAGTGTCTATGGACCCAGACTTTTAGCTAAAACCAAGGGCCTTATACAAAGAGTGCAAAACGCATGTGCACGATATTGTTTTGAGATTCCTCCGAGAAGTCATGTGTCGCCATACATCAACAAGAATAAAATATTAAATATGGAATCTAGAAGATCCTTTCACTTTGCCACACTTTTATTTGGTATAGTTAAAAGTCGTAAGCCCTTATACCTACATGATAAAATTACCTGGTCTTCTCGAACACGTCTCGGCCGCATGCTTGTCCCTCCACACCGCACCACAGCATTCAAAGGAAGCTTCAAATATACTGCCGCTAAAATTTGGAACAACATACCCCCACCTATGCTCCATTCACCGTCAATTCACACTTTTAAAGCAAATTTCAAAAAATATATTCTTCTTAAACAATCAGGCAGTCAGTGAACAAACACACACGCACACACACACACACACACACACACACACACACACACACATACACATACACACACACACACAAATTTCTTGCTCCCCCACTTCTTTTCTTTCACAAGTATTCACATGTGGTAGGACACAGACAAACTGTTCAATTTTACAAAAATAAACATGGCACACTCTGCACGAAACGAACACGAATACGTATAAATAGAATACTATTAATGCTGTAATGAGCCTTTAATGTTAATTTTAAGCATGTATGCATGAAGCGCAATAAAATAAGTTAGCAAAAATATGTATGCGATTCGGTCTTTACTGAAAATCAGCGCTATGGCTCAGGCCATAGCTGAATGCTGAGTAGGGACCGTTTCGGCACTTAGCTTTTAAGATATTTCCTCTGTAATGTATGTATGTCCATGTTAAGTGTCGAATAAATGATTTCTTATCTTATCTTATCTTTATCTTACATTTCTATTAGAGGCTATTTCTATTAGAATCTAATTGTTGACTTCCGTTCTGTTACCTTTTCAACATTTAAAAGGTTTTTGATGGCCGCAACTGAATTCTGATTGATAAAAACGATCCGTCTTTCAAGTCTCTAAAGAATGGCATCAAAATCCGCCACCAGCAAATTAGTAGAAAAATAAAAAAAACTAAATTGTGACTTAATGGTCATCTCAAAGCGTAGGTCATTTTATGACTTCCGTGCTGTTACTTTTTCGTAGTTTTAAAGGTTTTTAAAGGTGGTATCTCGATTCTGATTGAGCGATATGACGTGTCTATCGATTCTCTATCGATTCTCTATCGAATGGCATCAAAATGTCAAAACCGCCAAAAAATTACTTACGTGGTGTTAGAACTTCACTGACGATGTGGCTTATTAGTTTGGCTGACTTTAGTCTATTGATTTGAGATTGAGTTAATGAATCTATAATATTAACATTTATGTAACCACTTGCGTAGGTTTATTTTTTAATCTATCTATACAAAGAGGTATGTTCTAGATTCTATGCTTGTATACAGAGGTAAATCCTACAGACAGCGGCGACGCTTAGACACAATCCGAAAAACACTGAACGCTTGCGCGATGTTATCGACACCTAGCGCCATCTATTGGTAGAAAGTGGAACTAACGTCCCGAAACTAAGTAAGGGCGGGCCGCTGCCTGTAGGATTTAGCTCGTAATAATTTTAGTATAGATATATTTTAAAAAGGGTGTGGTTATTTGTTAAAAAAAGTGAAACTTTAATTTTTTTTACCGACAAATTTGTTTTCTTTATGTATATTATGTAATAATAATTTAATGATAAAATTGGTTTTCTACTTTTTTTTTGTACAATGAGCATCAAAAATATCTTAGCGTTCAAACTTTTCAAAAATATTTGAGCATTTGACAAAAGACAAGTGTACGTATCCTATGTTAGTAACGCCAACTCGATGTTAGTAATGTACCCTATTTTTGAGTTCCGATATTTTGGCACTGTTGCAAGCGCCATGGTCACGGAGTGACTGAAGTGTTTGCGGGTAAGTTGTTACTGGCAGACAGATCGGTCTACCCTCCTTCGCAGTCTTTTACTACGCTAAAATAACTATTCTAATGTTAGTGACCATGAAAGTTGAAAACAATAAACTCCTTTGTGTTTTTTCATTTGTTGTTCGAGAAAAGTGCAAGAAATGAAAGTAGCTACACCTTAAGGTGGCGGGTAGGATTCGATCGATTTTAATTTGTAGCTACTAAACCGGTTCTATTTTAAACAATTTCGGGGTTACAACCTCTCGGCAAACACTTATCATCATCATCATCATCGTCAGCAAATTTAAGTCCCAACTGCTGGGGCACGGGCCTCCCTCAATCACATGAGGGGTATTTGCCATACTCACCACGCTTGGCAGACGGGTTGGCGAGGGTTTTGATATAAATGCAGAGTGGAAAACTCTGCATTTATATCAAATCTTCTATCTTCTTCTTCACTTATACTATTTATTAAATACTTATACTTAACTTTTGGGTCTGCTTTTGTACTCGAAATGTGAATTACCGCCAAAAGCGGCCACTTTTGGCGTGAATCATTTTTTCGCGTTCAAAAACGGACCCAACATTTATTTGTGCATGGTTATTTAATAAATAGTATATAAGTGTTTGCCGAGAGGTTGTAACCACGAAATTGTTTAATATAGATCCGGTTTAGTAGCTAAAAATTAAAATCGATTGGCGTGGCACGAGCACGAGAATTGAGCTCCAGATATGTTTGATGGGTTTAAACGCTAAGATATTTAAAGCTCGACTATACGTAGGTTCTACTGAAGTTACATTTTGTGTTTTTTCAATTATCTATTATAAGTAAATTGGCAGTTTCAACGATTTTTTATGGATTTTGACATCTTGCCATTTTGAAAATTGATTATGTTTGATTTCATTTTTTTTTTTGGGTTTAAAGTTTTACTTACACGAATAAAATAAGAATTTTAGAAAAATACCGCCTTTTTTAGATGTATTGGAAAATCCAGTCCTTAAATATTAGGTATTTACCTATGAAATTGCCGTTATGTAGGGCGATTTTCTTAAAAGTTGTATTTTCCATACTAACTTTTTTTTTATGTGTGAAGATTAAATGTGACTACTCCATAATTGTGTTTTAATGGACAACGTTCAGGAACGTGCAGGATTATTTAAAAAAAAAATAATTAAAAAGTTATTAGGTAATGATAAAACCGTCTGCCAAGTAAAAAAAAAATTCTAGTGTTTTTTGTATCACATATACAATAATACTGATCTCTATTTAATATAAACCATGAAATATTGTCTTAAGGTGACGGGTAGGGCACACTAGCGACGCCAATCGATTTTAATATTTAGCTACTAAACCGGATCTATTTTAAACAATTTCGGGATTACAACCTCCCGGCAAACACTTATACTATTTATCAAATAACCATGCACAAATGTTGGGTCCGTTTTTGTACGCGAAAAATTTATTCACGCTAAAAGTGGCCGCTTTTGGCAGTAATCAATTTTTCGCGTACGCGTTGAATCCAACTTTTGTGCATGGTTATTTAATAAATAGTATAAGTGTTTGCCGGGAGGTTGTAATCCCGAAATTGGATCAAATATATCATGTTTAGTAGCTAACAATTAAAATCGATTGGTGTCGCTAGTTAGGGCTACCCGTCGCCTTAATACAAACGTGCTCAGTTTAGTGGATTGTATAATCCGCCGTATTACATACATATACATTACGGCTAGCTGTTATCAAAAACATGGCCGATTTGAAATGCAACATTTCAACCATTCGCCGGATGGTCATTCTTCAATAAGGCGGCTCACGTTTAGCCGCATCGTACTACAAACTAGCTCTTTAACTCGGTCCTTTGTCGATAGTCATTTTACTGTTCCACATTGAAAAGAATAGAAATTATTTAATTGCACCTGGAAATTGTTCATAAACACCGACATATTTGATACGTTTTCTTTATATGATTTACTCGTAACTACGCAATTTTTTAGGTTAGTTGCTGAAAAGCGCCGGCGCTGGTCATGTCCGGCCAGTGTCGATAAAAGCTGAACGGTCACCTATTTGACAATAATATATATATTTTTTTAATATAATGGCTGCTAATGTGTCTCTCGACACATCTATAATTCTGCCAATGTCGAGTGATTAGAGAGACACGTTAATTAATAGATAGACCGGTGTGACGAGTGGAATCTATTTTAATCGGTTTTGACATCATCTAAAACAAAACAAACATACACCAATAATAATTCAAAATTATAATCTCATTTCACCGGTCAAATGTGTATTTTAAAAACGTGTCTCCTTAATCACTCGACACTGGCAGAGTTATAAATGTGTATGCCGTAGGCAACACTGTAGCAGCCAAAAAGGAAAAAAAAAACACCTATTTGACATATTTTTTTCATTTAAATTTTGTATCTATTTTTGTTATTGTTTTGTTGTATTACTAGTATCTGTATGTTCTTACTGATTGTGTCAAATAAATATTTATTCATTCATTCATTCAATTTAGCATCACATTTTCTGTATCCGACGCCATTATTGTTCATATGTGAAGCAGCGCTACCAGTGTTAAAAATCGGAACTAAAAACTGTACAAGTGGCGGCTTATCTCTCGCTTTATCACATAATGGCTAGCTGTATTGAATAAAGCTAAATACATTCCGCTGCTGATCTTTTTTCTTTTCAGTCCTGTATTTATAATTGTCAACTGTATATCGATGCATTATATTTTTTTTTTTAATAAGCAAACTTGTATTAATTTTACATATCTTGTTAATTTGTTAGGCACGCTGTTATAGTCGGTAAAATGTAGCTTGAATATAATAACAGCCATTGGTGTTACGGGAAAATGACATTTAGGTCAATAGTAATTAAATCTATGGAATGAAACCTGGATAAAATGATAAATCTTATGGCTATTGAAATAAAGGTCAAGTGACAGCTGTCATTCTAATTAAGCTATATTTTACGGAGCATAAGGTTAGGCATCGTCGAAACTACTGCCGCCAATAGATTTGTATTAATTGTGGTGATTATAATACATTTTCTAAAAAGTACAACGGTAATTTATTTCAAAAATAAAAAAAAACAAAATTAAGGAAATTAAATTTAAGGTGACGGTTAGGGCCTACTAGCGACGCCAATCGATTTCAATTTTTAGCTACTAAACCGGATCTATTTTAAACCATTCGCGGTTACAATTTCTCGGCAAACACTTATACTATATATTAAATACTTAAACTTAACTTTTGGGTCTGCTTTTGTACTCTAAATCGAAAAATGATTTGAATTACCACCAAAAGCGGCTGCTTTTGGCGGTAATTCAAATCATTTTTTCGCGTACAAAAACGGACCCAACATTTGTGCATGGTTATTTAATAAGTAGTATAAGTGTTTGCCGAGAGGTTGTAACCCCGAAATTGTTTAAAATAGATCCGGTTTAGTAGCTAAAAATTAAAATCGATTGGCGTCGCTAGTGTGCCCTACCCGTCACTTTAAGGAAATTATTAAGATATATCCTTTATATTTTTTGAAAAAAAATTATGTAAATTTCTTCTTGCTAGTAACTATAATTTTAATGGCTAAAAGTAGTAATGTAGTGCTTTAGGCAATCATAAGATTGATGGTTACTTGTACGAAAATAATATTACACAAGTACATCTCACTTTTCTTAATTCGCTATACTTTTCCTCTACCCGGAGGTTGTCTGGAAGAGATCGCTATTAGCGATAAGACCGCCTACATTGTTTTAGTATAATAACTTAGGCTAAGATCTGTAAATTTTGTGCAATAAAGTGTATCTAACTATCTATCTATCTATCTCAAAAAATTAATACTGTCCTT
>JADPWL010001369.1:0-12455 GCA_019059595.1 Marasmia exigua | reverse complement strand
GCTGTTTAGTTGCTATGTAAACGGGCTGATTGATGCACTCAGCAGCACCAGAGTAGGCTGTTCTGTTGACGGACACATGATTAATAGTATAAGTTATGCTGATGATATGGTGTTGCTGAGTCCATCAGTGAGTGCATTGCGTAGACTATTGACCGTGTGTGAGGCATACGCAGCGGAGCATGGATTAGTATATAACACCAAAAAGAGTGAGTTATTGGTGTTTCGTGTACATGGTAGGAAACCACTGGTGGTGCCTCCAGTAAAGATCCTTGGTGTGCCTAAGTATATGTAAAGTGTCTACATTTAAATATTTGGGACATATTGTAAATGAAGATCTCACAGACAATTGTGATATGGAGAGAGAACGGGAGCATTGGCGGTTCGATGTAATATGGTTGCGCGCAGGTTTGCTAGGTGCACAAGAGATGTTAAAATTACCCTTTTTAAGGCGTACTGCCAAACCTTTTACACCTTCAACCTGTGGTGTGACTATACGCAAAAACTTACAATGCACTCCGCGTGCAATATAACAATGCCTTCAGGATGTTAATGGGCTTTCCCAGATTTTGCAGCGCATCAAGCATGTTCGCTGAAGCAGGTTTTGATGGTTTTCATGCCATCCTAAGGAAGCGAACTGCTTCAATTATGCTAAGATTACGTGAGAGCTCAAATGGCATCCTGAGGGTATTGCAAGATCGTTTTGATTGTCCCATTCGTAGGCATTGGACTAAAATGCATATGAAGGGGAAAATTAAATATTTAAATTAAGGATATTGTATAATTTAAGTATGTCAGCTAACGTAGTAATAAGAATTTTACTAACAAGATTGTATGGATTTTTATCTGAAATAAATTAAATTATTATTATATAAATTGAAAAAATACAGATTTTTTCGTTAATTTACTACCTTTTCTAAACAGAAATATGTTTTATGTCAAAACAATAGGTAAACATTATTCATTGCAAAATGTGCTAAGTCTAATTATTTAAATAATAAAGCTACACCAAACGTTCATTCACACACTATTTTAAAGTTCATACGATTGTTATAACAACACGTACTTATTAAATACTTAGCGACATAAACAAGAAAAAAAAAACAGTTTTTTGTCTCTACTGTAAAACCAGTTTCAGCTGACTTAGCACCATTTGCAGTATCACCGACGACGACGACAAATTGATTTGCATAAATAAATGGTTTTACTATGACTGTCCTTAATAGTTTTTCTTCTTCTTCATATTTGCGTATAATTCCCGGTTGAGTCCAAAGCTGGGCTTTGGAGCCCAGGGTACGCTTTGATCATGATTCAGGATTTGGGGAGCCTGGTAATTACATTGAAGCGACTGCCGTCTGACCTTCGCAACCCTTTGACAGAGGAACAAGACCAACTGAATCATGGTTACACGCTTCTGAAACTATCCCAAACGAGCAGGTTTCCTCACGATGTTTTCCTTCACCGCTGAGGTAAATATAGAAATATGCACATAGATTTGAAAAATCTAGAGAAATCGACCCTCCGCATGGAGGACGCGTTCTAAACCACTAGGCTACCATCACTCTGGCTGACTGTCCTTAATAGTTCATGTGTAATACATAATAATAATATGTAGTGGCTTTAATTATACTATTTGATGACAATTTTAGGTACATTTAACAATCGATTAATGTAGGATGAGTTACATTTTATTCATACTAAATTATGCAATTAGAGGCATTCTTACTATTTTTGGTGTCAGTAGTAAATAGATTGGGAACTTTAACTCGAACAAGTCGAGTTAAAGATCCCACTCTATTAAAAGATCGTAAAGATTGGAGTCTCTGATCCCTAACCGTTCGCACAGCTTGGAACTGCAGTTAGAGCCTCCTTTAGAGTCTCCGATGTATCTTATGCAACTTCAGTTGATTATTAGAAAATCCAATAACTCAGCATCAAAGTAACCATTGATAACAGAACATTTATTAGCATTGTACTTCCTGAAAGTACATTTAAAACGATGATATTGTAAGTTTAGCTCATTCAATTGTTACTAATGCAACACTGCACTCGCGCTGAAACCGAAATCATGAAGTTTGTTAAACAAAAAGAATCACTTAAATTAGATTGCATCTGTCCTGCATCATCTAATGTCCCTCGACGGCATGGAAATTTATTACCAAGTACAATACGTTGTATTGTGTGCGGTCCATCTAATAGTGGAAAAACCAATTTAGTAATAAGTTTATTATTGCATAAAAATGGACCAAGATTCCGTAACCTTTATGTGTATTCAAAGTCTTTATATCAACCTAAATATTTATATCTTGAAAAGGTTTTGAATATGGTACCTGGAACATCATTTAATAAATACAATCATAATGGAGAAATTTTAAGCCCCCATGATGCTTTGCCTGATTCAATTATTATTTTCGACGACGTTGCTTGTGAGAATCAAAACAACATTAGAGATTATTTCGCCATGGGACGTCATAAAAATATAGATTGTTTTTACATCAATCAAACTTACACGAAAATACCAAAACAACTTGTACGGGACAATTCTAATCTCGTCATTCTATTTAAACAAGATGACATTAATAGGGTCCTATACTCTGCTAGACAAAATACTTCAAAATGTTGATTTCGAAGTAAAAAGCAACGAAAATTTTTATTTTGACAAAATACACCCGCTTTCTCCCCAAAAAAATTAATTAAAATTACAACTTTTTATTTACCCGCGAAAACGCTGTGCGACATTACGTGACGTCATCATGGCACAAACAAAATCTGACAGGTGGAAATGCTCGCGCGTCTAACCTAACCTAACTAAACGATCACACAAGTTTTTAAATATTAGTGACTACTTGTGCTGTGTGTTTGTTATTAAATAAATTGATTTAATAATTAATTATGAATTACAATCGCTATCATTGGTGTGTGGCGCCGAGCTGCAAAAGCACAAGCAAAATTACTCCGGAAAAGTTATTCGTAAAAGTACCAGACGATATAACAATGAGAAATATTTGGTTGGAACTCGTAAACAGAGATCCTAAATCATTGTCCACTAAAAGTCGACTGCATCTTTGTGAAGATCATTTTAATGTAAGTAAACTTTTACATTTAATCTAATAATACTTTGCCTGTCAGGTAGGTAAATAACCAACTTTAATGATTAACGGAACTAACTTGTATAAATCTTCCACCCTCTTTATACTGTTTAACGTAGTGATTATATTCTCTTTGATTGTTTTACTACTTTTATGCCCTGTAGGTTCATGTCAATTGTCATCTTTACATTTATAAAATAAAGTCCATCGCCACGTCTGTCTTTTCACGATAAACTCAAAAACTACTTAACGGATTTTTGTGAGGTTTTCACCAGTAGATAGAGTGATTCTTCCCGAAGATTTTAGTGTATAAACATACCCCAGGTGCAGCCGGGGTAGGCCTCTAGTTCCATAAAATTTAAATACCTACAAAGAAAGTTCAATAAATTTAATACATTTTGTTTCAGTTGGAAGAAGATATGGAAAATTACATGGAATATAAAATAATGGGGTCCGTGAAACAAGTAAAAATAAAACCAGGAACTATTCCATCCAAATTATTATCATGTACTATGACACAAAGGCTGGATTTAGTTCAAGAGACCGGAGAATCGTCTCAGTCAGGTAATATGGGACTACTCAATCAGTATGCAGTTAAAAGCACTTCAGACTATATCCACCTTTAGACCCGTCGCTCTTATTTTGTGGGCCTAATAATGATTATTAATTATATAATGTACTACTTTATTTAGCACAACATTAAATCCTCTTGCCTGTTTTGTGGACCAATCTGAGTTATTGATATTCTTTTTTTATCATTTCCAGATATTCAAATTTTTGGATCTGAGAATAATAAAGCAGACAAAACAACCCAAGTTCAAATAGTGACCACTGACCAGTCCATCCAAGTGCAAGTAATATCACAGGAGGACAAATCAACACAAGCAAATCTATCAGCTCATTACAGAAGTAAATCTACACAGTTCAAGCTGAAAACAAAACATCAGTGTCTCTCACCTTTGAAAAACACTAGTGTGACTACTGCAACTTCACCTCATATTAAAGAAAGCCAAATACATAATAAAGCAAGTACGTCTGGAATCACAAGATCCGCTAAACGAAAATTATCTGTTATGCTTGAAGATCAGTCTGATAGTGAAATGACATTTACACCACCATCTACGGCAAGTGAATGGCCTTCACCATCAAAATCCAAGACTACTTCTGACAGTAGTCTGCCTGAGGAATTAAAATTAGAAGACCATAAGTTAAATTACCAAAATACTCTGTCTAAAATTAAAAAATATAGTAGACTGTACTTGGGTATTCCTAAGGAACTTTATTTTTTGATAGAAATTATAAGAAAGCATACTCATATAACAGAACAGCACATTTTGTTATGTTTGACAAAAATAAGACTCAACAAAACATTTTCTGAATTGGCTAATGATTTTGGATTATCACTTGCACAAACCAGTAAAATATTTCTTGCTAAGTTACCACTAATAAGCAATGCCCTGTCTGCTTTTATAAAAACTTTTAGTGCTAATACAATAAAATTAAACCTACCCATTGCTTTCCGACATAAATTTCACCAAGTTACATGCATCATAGATTGCTTTGAAATTGAAATTCAGAAGCCAACAATAGCTGTCCGTCAAGCACTTACCTGGTCGGAATACAAGAAAGCAAATACGATTAAATATTTAGTTGCTTGTACACCAGATGGACTAGTCAGCTTTGTATCTGCTGGATATGGAGGCAGGATTAGTGACGTCAATTTAGTAGAGCACTGCAATTTTTTGGATAGTTTGGAACCTGGTACCTGTATTTTAGCAGACAGAGGTTTCAAACATCTAGAACTTTATTTAAAACAAAGAAACTTTACTTTGATAAGACCTCCTAGTGTTAGTAGCGGTTCCAAACTTACAAAATCTGAAGCCAGATTAACCAAACAAGTAGCGAGTCTCAGAATTCATATAGAGAGAGTGATACGCAGAATCCGTGAATTTAGCATATTGAAACCTCATTCTGTAGTACATTCCAATACAATACCAGTTCTTGATGAGTGTATTAAGGCAGCTTGTGGTCTTATAAATCTGCAAGATTCCCTCATCAAATAATTTTTTAGGTATATATTGAGTTGTCTAGTAGAGATTGCTTACAGCGAAAAGACCACCCTATGTGTACAAAGTCTGTATCATATTATAGTTTTAAGTCTTTTGTGTTTATTTTAATTTGAACAGTAAATAGGTAAATATAGGATACAAAGTAAAATTTATAATAATTGCTATGGCATTGTACAAATTGTTTAAAATGGCAACTTATTCTATTTACCCTTCCGACCTTTAGCTGGTGTGTTAAATATTGTATTTGCAGTAAAAAGTTATTAATAAACAGCAAATTAGTTATCCAAACTTGCATTTTATTTACACATTTTGTATCTTGTGCAATACAGTCCATGTTTATAGATTTTACACAAAATTGTTAACAAATCGGTAAACATTTCCAATATGGATGGCTGAATGAAGGGTTGAAGGGGGATAGTACTTGGTCAACTACTACACATGGACTAAAATCTATCTTTATGAATTAACTAGTAATCCATCCTGTTATTGCCCATAGGTGTCACTCAGGAATAATGTATCTTTCCAGAAGTGAAATAATTCTTCAAATTGGTCCAGTAGTTTCTGAGTTTATTGGTAACAAACAAAAATGCAAACCTTTCCTATAATAAACAAATACCAAAATACAAACAGACAACACTTTTGTGCGATTTATCTGGTTTTAGCATATCTACAGGAGATAGATCCATTGTTGATGTGTACAAGTCACGGGCACAGCTGGTATTTTAAAGTAAAAGACTTCCATATTGTTAAGATTTATTTTATTCTAACAGTTTCATACAGAACTGGAAATATGTTTTGTTTCCAAAATAAAATAACACTTTGAAGTATTTCCGATACATATTCTTCATCGTATTCAATCTCCACAATATCCACTTTATTGTCATTTTCAAAGTCACTACTTGCAACACAAAAATAACTTTTTTTCAAATTAGCGCAATACATTTGCATCTGCACTTGACCGTAATATTTTTTACAGATAACACCATTTTTGATATAATTTTTTTCAGTTTTGTTACTGCTAGGACACTTAATTTCTATAGTGGTATTCCTTTCCAAAATGCCATCTGGTGAACCTGCAATCACAGGATTCTTGTCAGATATAAATAAACCACATTTTTTAATTTTTTTGCCTATCTTTTTTTCTACTGTTTGTCTTACTGCATCTTCCAAATTCTTTCCTCGTTTGATTGCAGGTGTTTCGATGGTTCTTGCACCAAGAATACTCGCCACCAAAGCACCATCAGTGGTTTTGCACCGACTCACTTCAAAACATTTTGAAGCAGTAATTCTCCCATATCTTAACTCGTACCAAAATCCACTGTTATGTTGAAGTCTTGTCTCTTTTTCTGCATTTCTAATACTTATGTCATTAAAATATGGTGCTATTTCAGTCAAAAATGCATCACAATTATTTTTGTTAATATTACACATTAGGTAATGTAAGGAGAGCATATGGCTTTTTCTAAAAGTAAAATACTTTTCATGTTTTATGTATTGACATGTAGTAATTTTTCTTTTTTTACACTCACTCACAAATTCTTCCACGACTTGGAGACCTACAAGTGTATTAATGCTCTCATCGGTTTTGACCTTCTTTTTACTCATTTCTTTAGTAGTAATTATTTTTATTGAAGATCCGACCTTTGCTAGTGTAGATTTTTTCCAATAACACTGTACTGAAGTGCATGATGGCTCTTCGCTCCGACGATGACACCACATCAAAACTGCAACAGCATGTTTACATCCACCACTAGATGCAGGACAATCATGGCATGTCACTTGTACCACTTCAGCTTCTTCCTCATTTACAATGAGGGTCACTGAATATGGTTTGGAGCGCACTTTATGTTCCGGACATATTGTACACTTTAAAGTACATGTTTGATGGCTCCTTTGAAGTCGCACGTACCCAATAGCATCGTCGCCGTATGATTCTCTTGCAGATCTGTGAAAATGATAAATTTTAAAGTAAAGTCAACAACACTAGAAAACAGAACATGGTTAGGTAACCTAAACCTATCAAATAATTTGTAAGTACTAAGTATTAGGTATATTTGGCACTATTAAAGATTAAAGATATTATCAATCATAGGTTACTTACAAAGATGTTTTAATATTCCGGAATTCAGCAGAACAGAAGTCTGTGTTCGATGCAAAAAACTTTGCAATCATCATTGAGTCAATTCTCGGTAGATTCGTACTATCTGCTTTAACAAAACCGGTTTCCATTATGCAATCTGCTTTTGTATTATTATCTAACATAAAATACGCGAAAAATAAAATATACTGGAAGATAAAGTATTATAGTTGCAGTCCATAACCTATAAACCCTCTTGACAGGCAGATGACAGATAGCGACGAGAGCTTCAGTGCCATTATGACGTCACACCACGGCGTCTCGTGTTTTAAGTCACGTGGTACACAGATTAAAAATACGAGTTTTTAAATTAAGTTTATTAAAACAATCATGAAAAAATATAGGTTGAAATGTACATATTTGTGTTTATTATTAAATATATTTTAATTTTATATGAATGACATATTTTTCTGTTCACCACCGAAAGTACCCTATTTGAAGCATGTTTATGAAGAACATGTTGGATCAGACATGTCATGGTCCCAATTCCGTGAGATGTGCTCAACCGTTTGGAATAAACCATTCAGCTATCTTGTTATTAATAAGGATTGTGGCAAAAATAACGGATGTTACCGATTGGCTTTTGATACCTTCATAGTGATAGAGGAACATACATAAAAGACGGTTGTGTTATCTATTAACCAGTCTCATTCATGGTTTGAAACCGAGCGGAATACTTCGAAATGGAGAAAAACCTTAAAGAACAAATAGTGAAATCAGCAGCAGCTGTTAAAAGAAAAGTTGCCATGATAAAAGATATTGAAAATACAAACAATAAAACATTAGAAACAATATTAAAACCAATTGTTGATCCTCTAACACTGTTGACAAATAAAAAATATGACCCTCCTCTTAAGGTAGAAGAACACTGTGAACCAGTGATGAAAAAAATTAAAAATGACAATAATCAGTCATTTGAAGACGAAAATCAGTCATTGTTTGTCTCTGATGAAGATTATAATGAATCTGCTAGTGAGGAAGATGAAGATGATGAACAAGAGCAATACAATTACAACAAAACCCTTGTTGTGTCACCGTCCGAAGACCATAACATTAGCGAAGGATCATTCAAATCTCTACAGTCCTCGCCAAGTCTTAAAATCAATCACTGTCTTGGTCAACATCGTCTGAAGTAATGAAAGATGTTCCATTTGGAGTCAGAAATGAACGAGGTAAATTATTACTCGGGAAAACTCGTGTCTATGACGACGGTGGTATTCTTAAAATAGGAACACTTACTGTCAAAAAAACTGATGGCTTAAAGAACTTTTGTTCAAAAAGAAACCAAATTTAGATGTAGTAACAGATGATGATTTACAATATTACAAATTACTTCTAATAGAAACCAATGCTCATCGTCGTAATTGCGAATCATCAAAACCCATTAACAGCAACAAAGGATTTAAATATACGAATGTAATTAAGCCTTTGTTCAAATTCTCTAGAAATCCAACTACAAGTGTTGAAAGTATTCCACAAGGTAAAGGAATTTCACTTTTAAAGACAGTGAAATCAGATACTGATCTAGTTTACTGGGATGATCCAAACGAATTAGTTGAACGATTAAAGTTACTACTTGCATCTTGGGAAGCAGGTAACACTGGCGTAAATAACGAAATAATTGCAATTATTTCGGAACTTCATGAAGCTGGTATCATAAATGTAGAACATATAAAGAAGAAACCTGGAAAATTGAGTAGTCTTCTTTTAAGAGTCAACCCATCAAGACAGCAATGAACATAGATAAATTTGGTCATCATGTCCATAAACGTTTACGATTGACAGAATACATTGGAAACTACAATGAAACATTGGTGAAATCTGTTACCGGACACTACGATTTAAAATCTTCTAAATTAAAAGGGTTATCATATCCAACTGAAGACGACGAAGCAGTTAACAAAGCTTATTTAGACAAAACGGTTCAAGAATTAAGAAATGATGTTGAGAAAATTAAGCTGGAACTGAAATTACATTTGAAGAATTTGGAAACCTTTACAACAGACCATTTGAATAAATCATTTTATTCAAAGTCTGAAATAGATAATCTAATTCATGTAAAAATAAAGAAAAATGAGCAAAAAGGACATAATTGATGAACTTCACAAATCAGCCAGAAGAAATTTCCCACGTCGTTGCACAGTTATAAAAGGAATCGATGATCTTTGGCAAGCCGACCTCATAGATTTACAAAAATATTCAAACTTTAATAAAGGCTACAAATACATATTGGTAGTGATAGATACATTGTCAAAGTATGTATGGACAAGTTCCCTAAAATCGAAAGAAAAAAACTGTGTTGTCAACGCTATGCACCAGATATTTAAAAATTCATCTAGAAAACCTAAATATTTGCAAACAGATTTGGGCAAAGAGTTTTATAATGATATCTTCGGTCAACTGTTACAAAAATATAATGTAAACCATTATTCTACTTACTCCGTGAAGAAAGCATCTATCGTAGAGCGAGTCATACGCACTCTAAAATCACACATCTTCAAACTTTTCAGTTTATACGGCTGTTATCGATGGGTGGGTAAATTATTAAATACTGTGATAGAGAACTATAACAGCACTATTCATCGCATAACAAAATTTAAGCCCAAAGATGTAAATAAGGCAAATGAAAAGGTTGTATTGTGTAATATTAGTAAGGCGTACAGAAATCGAAAACACTTGAAACCCAAGTTTCAAGTTGGTGATCATTTACGTATTAGCAAATTTAAAGCAGACTTTTACAAAGGTTATACTCCCAACTGGTCAACTGAAGTATTTACAGTAGTAAAGGTAAATGATACAAACCCACCAACTTATCATTTGGAAGATAAGCATAAGCAGGTTATATTAGGGACTTTTTATGAGTACGAATTACAAAAAACTAAGTATCCTGATATTTACCTTATCGAGAAGATTATCAAAAGAAAAGGTAATAAATATTTTGTGAAATGGCTGGGCCTCAGCAACGAAGAAAACAGTTGGATAGACAGGAATGAGATTGTTTTGTAAAACATATAAATATAACTTTAATCCAAATCTATTCATTCTAACGATATCAATGAAGGGGGGAAGTGGTATTATAGACAGCGTGATTAACCATTTACCGTTCGAGCTACATTTACCTGGATATCAATTTTGTGGTCCTGGAACAAAGCTACAGAAACGTTTGAAAAGGGGAGACAGAGGTATAAATAATTTAGACAAAGCTTGTATGTATCACGATATTGCTTACAACGACAACGATTTAAACGTTCGACGAAAGGCTGATAAAGAACTTATGGAAATGGCTCGGAAAAGATTGAAAGCTAAAGATGCTAAAAAGGGTGAAAAAGTTGCATCATGGATAGTCAAAAATGCTATGAAAGCTAAACTCAAGGCTGGCACGGGTGCTCGTTCATTTATGGCAGCTATTAACAAAATTAAATCTCAACTAAAAAAGTTAAAAACCAAAGGCAGTCACACAGCTATTAAATACGCATGTGCTGCAGCAAAAAAAATCTTCAAAAATAAAAAAGGAACCAAGTTGCCGCGCTGTATTCCTCTGCCAAAATGTGGAGGACTATTACCTTTAATCCCAATCTTTGCAGGCTTGTCGGCTTTGGGTTCTTTGGCAGGTGGAGCAGCCGGTATAGCAAAAGCAGTGAATGACTCCAAAGCAGCTCAGAAAAGTCTTCTAGAGTCTGAACGTCATAACAGAACAATGGAAGCAGTGGCTCTTGGCAAAGGATTGTACATTAAACCTCATAAAAAGGGTGCCGGTTTATATTTGAACCCTTCAAAAAACTAGTTAAACGGCTGCCTAGACGTGCACTAACAGATTTAGATATATTAGAACATGCTACTGACATTCCATATTTTCGGGGAGTATTTATGAGAGATACACTTCCATTGAAGCCAAGAAAAATAGAATGTGCTGTACTTAATTTGGATAGCTCTGATAGTCCAGGAACACACTGGGTAGCCTACATCAAACTAAACAACTACTGTGAATACTTTGATAGTTTTGGCGACTTAAAACCCCCATTAGAATTAAGAAATTATTTAAGAAACATGTCAATTAGTTATAATATTGTACGGTATCAAAAGTTTGGCGCTATAAATTGTGGTCATCTCTGTTTAACTTTTTTAAAAAACTATTGGAAAAAACATTTAAATAATGGATAAAATAAAGAATCGTGTTCAGTATAAACATGTCTTTCACTGTGTCGATAACTGGTAGAGACGCTTATTCAACAACAAACTACTCTCCTACATTAGAATTAAGTGGGGAGTATGATGAGTGCGGTCTTCTGTATTTTTCTACATTCAACTCTATTCCCAATATAGATGAAAGAAACAATAAATTTTATTATGGAAATGATGAAGTGATAAAACTACCCGAAGGATCGTATGAATTACAAGATATTTGTGATTATCTTCAGAGCAACATAAAAAATGCTACATTGAAATTAACTGCTAACAACAATACTTTAAAAACATGTATATATTGTTCAGAAGATGTTTATTTCGATAAAACAGATTCGATTGGTAAGATTTTTGGGGTTTGGTCTTGAAGCTGTAAAATCGAATATAAAAACTGAATCTCAATATCCTGTCAACATTTTACCAACAACCATAATACGCATCGAATGTGATATTGTGAGCGGGTCATTTGTGAACGGAGAAGCAAGTCATATAATTTATGAATTTGTGCCGAATGTACCACCTGGTTATCGAATAATAGAAATACCTAAAAACTTAATCTACTTTCCTGTCAATCAAAGTTCAATAAGTTCTATCAATATAAGATTGTTAGACGAAAAAAATAAACAAATTAATTTACGTGGTGAAGAGATCCAGCTGTATTTACACTTCAGGAAAAAATGTTAAATTTCAATAAAACCTCTGCTACCTCTCGAAATCAAATCAGTTCAAGGAGAACATCGCACAAAAGAGCACTACATTACCCTAAGAAGAAGCTGACCAAAAAAATAAAGCATTTTTAAAGATACTTGGATTGACAAAATGAACGTTTTAAATATCGCTCAATCTCCGTCACATGACAACAGCATTGAAAGTTTTGAATTTCATTCATACAAACCATATGTGACAAGTTTCAACAAGAATGATGAAATACGGATACCGATTAATCAGCAAGATTTTGTACGTGTTACCTGCGCTCAGCAG
>JADPWL010001365.1:0-10125 GCA_019059595.1 Marasmia exigua | reverse complement strand
TTGATGACATTTTTGATGTTTTTATTGCATTTTAATTAATAGAATTAAATACATTTAATTCCTATTTTGATTTTATTTTCTGTGTTTTTATATTAATGCTTCAAGCGTTGGATTCGCACAAGCTTCGTCTGTTTGTTTGTAAGCATGTGCGATCAAATAAATAATTTGCTGCTTAACTAATCAATTACACAAAACGTTTTATCCCCGTGGAGTCAAGCCCTCGCCCTTCACGCTTGCACTGACCTTTTAATTTCCATGGGTAATGTAATACAATAGAATCCACTATTAACCCCCATTCATATGTGGGTCTACCACAACGCCGCAAATATTATTATTTGTGTTACCTCGCTTATCTCGCTAATGCGCCCTTAAAGCTAATAACTTTACTTGTTGTTTTATAAACCAAACTTGAAATTGCCGGTCTGTGTGTACAATAGTTAGTATTGTGGTCCAATAGGTATGCTATGTTATATTGTTTGACTGCCTCGTTGGCGTAGTGGTCAGTGGGTCGTACTTTAAACCGACGGCTGCACAAGAGGTCGTTCCCCAGGTCGAAGTTTGTACCTGAGTTTTTCTGTTAAGGTGACGGGTAGGGAACACTAGCGATACCAATCGATTTAATTTTTAGCTACTAAACCGGATCTACTTTAAACTATTTCGGGGCTACAACCTCTCGGCAAACACTTATCCTATTTATTAAATAACCATGCACAAATGTTGGGTCCGTTTTTGTACGCGAAAAATTTATTCACGCCAAAAGCGGCCGCCTTTGGCGGTAATCAATTTTCCGCGTACGCGTTGGACCCAACATTTTTTTTTCAGCAGTAGTCGGTGCTGATCCAAGAGACCGACCCCGACGCTGGATTTCAGCGACGACCATAACATTATTGCGCATCTGTGTTGTCCTACTTTTCGTTTATGATTTTGGTCTAGGTTATGTTTCTAATTCAGTTTCCTTGTTTTGTATTGTGCTAAATAAAGTTTTCATTCATTTGTTCATTCATTCATTCGAACCCAGTCCCCCAGTATGGAAGGCGCTTTCTTAACTGCTGAGCTACCATCGCTCTCAAATGGAAATCGTTTCATTTTAATAACCAGATTTACTAAATACCCAGGTCCACGTGTATCCTGGGCTCCTAAGCAATGAATTTCTTTCTTTTTTTTTTATTGAAAGGCGAATCAGGATAACCTCGCTCCGCCTGATGGTAAGCGGACGTGAAATCCAAATATGAGGCTGACAGGCACAAAAGAACTAACAAAATACCCATTGTGTCTGCCATCCTCACCCTGATGGACTGCTGAGATGCCGCTTCACGCCCCGCTTAAAAGACCCCCGATTGTATGAAGGGGGAAACTCATGAGCTGGGATTCCATCCCTTGATGGATGCAACAGAGAATGAAACTCTGAGATCAGCTTAACCTTGGGAGAGCCACGCTTCGGCATGATTTGGCCAGCTTGACCGGAGTGATACCAACGCCTCACAGAAAACCGGCGTGAGCACCACTGTGCTGTGTTTCGCTGGGTGAGTGAGGGTACCGGAGGAAAAGTTCGGGGGAAGGGGGGGTTTAGAGCACTGGTGACTCCTCTGGTGTCGCGGGTGACCATAGGAAGCTGTAGTCGCTTACTATCAGGCGACCCGTCTGCTTGTCTGCCATTACATATAAAAAAAAAAAACAAAAAAAACATGTGATATAATTGTTAAGGTGTAAAATTATGTAGGTATTTAATAATGATATTTGTAATTCCTCTTTTGTCTGATATCCGTTACAAAAGTGCTTGACTCGAATAGTTTTTATCCGAGAGTAATGCAATTCGTAGTATTATGCCATATATATATATATTTATTCATGGATAAAGATTTGTCGAATTGGGACTTATAACGGAATCAGATGTTTGTATGATGCTTCTCTTAGCCGGGCTTCGAAGCAACGGCGTTGGATTAAGGTGACGGGTAGGGCACACTAGCGACACCAATCGATTTTAATTGTTACCTACTAAACCGGATCTGTTTCAAACAATATTTAGGGGTTGCAAATTCTCGGCAAATAATTATACTATTTATTAAATAACCATGCACAAATGTTGGGCCTAACGTGTATGCGAAAAATTGGTTCAAGCCAAAAGTGGCATCTTTTGGCGTGAATCATTTTTTCGCGTACAAAAACGGAACCAACATTTGTGCATGGTTATTCAATAAATAGTATAAGTGTTTGCTGATAGGTTGTTACTCCGAAATTGGTTAAAATAGATGCGGTTTAGTAGCTAAACACAAAAATCGATTGGCGTCGCTAGTGTGCCCTACCCGTCACCCTAATTGGGTTAGATACGCTGAAATCGTAATAGGTAGCTTGGCTTAGCCTGGATGCTTGCTTAACGGATTATCTATGCCAATTATCATATAGTGCAGTTAAGTTTAATGAGAAAGTTTTGCCGGTGCAATGAAAAGGCCGGCAATTGGTGAGATGCTGTGATAGCTTCTCCGCTGCCGAAGTTTAATTCTCCAATGGAACTTTGTTTTCTGTGGACTTCCTTTGATTGCTTTGATTCAGAGCTTTGATTTCGGATCTTGTTTGCGGATTTTCTTGATTATTTTATCATAAGTTTAGGACACAAAAGGTTTCAGACAGATTTTTACGGACAGATGGGTAACAACACTTGGCACACACAGCCATGTCCTGGGCAGTAGTAGAATAAATAGCAATTAGGTAGCATAAATATGTCATGAATATCAATAATGAAATTATTTCAAGTTTCTAATTATCATGATTGCTGAAATTCATAGATCTCACACAGACACACACCATAAATACTCTTACACACACACACACACACACACACACACACACACACACACACACACACACACACACACACACACACACACACACACACACACACACACACACACACACACACACACACACACATACACACGGACGCACGCACACACATGCATAGTTACACACATACACATATGAATAATGCCCTCATAGAGTAAAATACTGGTCAATATTTTTACATTAACCTGTTCGGTCTATATTATGAGTAAATATATGGTTATTTATTTATACCGTGACTTGTACTTTGACACAAGATGTGAGAGCACTGTTTGCTGAAATGCAGGTTAAAAACCCAGTTCAGCAATAGTGGCTACATGCGATTTATGATGTAAACGGCATTTATATACTTTACCATGGGTTTGTAAAACTTTGTTTGCAATTGTGGAGCGAGGTTTCTTGAGAGCTGTAAACCTTTATTCAAAAAAATCCAGGTACTGCCGCTTCCATGCATGTATATTAGGGAACTGTGTGTGTTTGTTAAAAAAACACCCAGAACACTTTAAAACGCATGCTGAGTCTTTTACTAGACAAACGAGGCATGCACGTAAGTTATATTATCCCAAATGCAATTCAACATTTCATGCAAACAATATGTACCTAATGGCAATAAAAACGTTCAACAAACTGCCTAATAATATTAAAGACCTGCCATTAAAATTATTTAAGATAAGAATTGATGAGTGGCTTCTTGACAAATGCTTCTATAGTGTGTGAATATCAAACTGAAATTAAATTCTAATATTAAAATAACTATGTATATAAATTGAAATTTATTATAATATAAAATGATTATTCTACTGATATGTACTGATACTCTGACCAAATGTGTTGAAATATGAATAATGTATGTACCCTTGATTTTTAAATTATAATGAATATTAATTTTATTTTAACCTATAGATATTATATGAGATATTTACACACTGGTACCTAATCCCAGTAGAACGCAATTGAAACTCTGTATTCTGTAAACCAACCTGTAACATTCGTTCCGTAAATAAAGAATTATGTATTTGTAAAAAAAAAATAAAGATCTTATTTATTTATTTATTTTATTTATAGATTTTCTCAAAATTTTAATTGTAGCACTATTGCTTAATAGCACAATAATAACAATAATAATAGCATAGCAATAATACGCAGCATGCTATTGTATGCTAAGAAAAAATACTGCCTTCAAAAAACACGAACTAAACATAGTAAGATAATATTTTTAATACTACATACATTTCCGACGACCCGTATGTAACAGTGGTAGTGAACGCTGCCTTTTGTCCAAGAGTTGCGGGTTTGATCCCCGCACAGTACAAACATTTGTGTGTATGAACATGTCTGTTTGTATTGGTCTGGTTGTTTGTATGTATTATAAGTAAGTATTTACAAAAGAAAAGTATTATATGTATATATTTGTAATTCTGATATCCGTAACACAGGTGCTTGAGCTACCTATCTCGTAGTCAGATCAATGTATGTGATGTTGTGAAATATTATTATATTATTTCCGATAAAATTTTAGACCAGTACACTCGATCAGTATACGGATCAGTGGTGGTAAAGTAAGCGCTGCCTCTGGTCCAAGGGTTGCGGGTTCGATCCCCGCACAGCACAAATATTTTGTATGCATGAACATGTATATTTGTATTTGATTTGAGTGTTCTATGTATTTATACATATTTATTTACAAGGGAAAAGTAAACTCAGAAACAAATCAATGTTGTGATTTATCCTTTGTCGAAATATTTAACATAAAGTTTGGACCAATGTAAATAGGTACAAATATTTATAAAATATATGTAGAAAACGGGAACGTGATGTTGGGGCTTAGGGAAAATGAAATCGGATAAATACAGCAACACGGGTTTTATTCTTCTTTCAGAATCTTAGATATTAAGCCTTATTAATCTTCTTATTTCAATTAATTGGAACTCTTCTCGCGCGCGTCTTTCGTCTTACTCCTCCATCTTTTTTCTCTCTCTTTCACACCCATCATTCCCTCTCACTCACTCATCTGCGTTCCTTTCCATTCTTTAATATTCGTATATTACATATAAAACTCCATAATGGAGTTTGTTATTAAAACGATAATACGATATATAACGGACGATAAATTATTTTTTTAGATTTTCGCGTTGCATTATCACATTTTACAATTTATAAAACGCAAATATTTAAAGCTTGGCCTTTTAAACCCTGGCTCTCTTGGCACGCGGCATGAGGAGTTTTTGGTCGCGTTGGAGACTCGGCAAGTGGACATTATGGCCATTAACGAGACGTGGCTTAGGGTTGGAGAAGAGCGACGAGCGCCGGCTCCACCGGGGTACAGGCTACGTCACATCCCGCGACCCTCAAGTGTCCGTACGCGTGGGGGGGGGTGTTGGGTTCTACATCCGCAATGGGATCTATGCTAGGCAAATCAAACCTCCGCAGGCTGACAACGTGGAACAAATGTGGCTGGGTGTTTCCCTGAATGGAGTCAAGTTAGCCATAGGTACTGCTTATCGCCCCCCTTGGCTGAATGTTGACACGTTTATTGATGCGTTAACAGAAACTATAAACTCGCTTGGCTCGTTTGACTATGTTATTCTGATGGGTGATTTCAATGTCAATTTTCTTGTTCCTAACGACCCTAATGCTAGAAAGCTTAGCTGTTTTTTTCAATACTCGAACCTTGTTCAATATGTTACACTGCCGACACACTTTACAGATCGCTCTGAGACATTGATTGACTTGATCTGTAGTTCCATCAATGTATTCGATATATCTGTTGATTATATACCAGACCTGAGTAGCCATGCTTTTGTCTCGTGCAATTTACGTCTTAATAAACCGAAATTTCCTCATAGGTGGATTACTTATAGACCGATCAAAAGTATAGATTATAAAGAATTTGACAGCCTCGTCAACTCGATTTCCTGGGAGCGACTTCTTAGTGAGGATGTGAACCAGGCTGTGCTATCGTTTAATGCTTACATACTGCACATATTTGACATTCATGCCCCAGTTATGAAATCTCTTATCAAACGCCGAAGTCATCCTTGGATTACACCAACCATTAGGGAGATGATGAAGTTGAGAGACGATGCTCACTCTAAAAGCCGTCTTACGGGGCTCGCTGGTGACGTTAAATATTATAAAGATATTAAATCTATGGTAAGTAAAGCAATGGCAGCAGAGAAATCAGCATATTTTTATCATAATATTACACACAAGGTTAATAACTCCAAAATATTATGGAGAAATATAAAACGAGATATAGCTGACTTCAAAAGCAAGATGTGCCTACCTTCTTTTATTAATAACCCTAATTCAATAAATGAGCACTTTTATCTACTCCCGGTAATACTGATGTCTCTTTGTCAGAACTTACGTATTTTGAATATCACCGTTTCGGGCCCGCAACTTTCAAACTTAAAACTGTAGACACAAACTGTGTATCAAAAATAGTTTTAAATATTTCGAGTAATGCGGAGGGAATGGACGGTATTACACGTGATATGATATTGCTAACACTGCCTAGGACCCTCGAAATCATAACTGCTATTGTTAACAAATCTATACTAACTTGTACTTTTCCTGATATTTGGAAAGCAGCTTTAGTAAAACCCATTCCTAAAATTAACAACCCTTGTGATCTGAAAGATTTGAGGCCAATAAGTATACTCCCGTTCATGTCTAAGATAATTGAAAAAAATTGTGTGCACGCAGATCACTGAGTTTTTGGACACAAACAACATTCTTCCGGAGAGACAGTCTGGATTTCGAGCTCGGCGTAGCACGGCAACCGCTCTTATGGATGTCGTTGATGGGATACTAACTGACAAGATGAGGGAAAGGGAGCTCTATTAGTTCTCCTTGATTTTTCTCGTGCTTTTGACACTATTAATCATAGTCTTTTGTTGTCAAAGCTTGCATTTTATGGGTTCGATACTGATGCGTTGAGGTGGTTTTCCAGCTACCTTAGTGATAGATCGCAATGCGTTCAAACTGATGACGAAAATGGTGTCAAATCACGCTCAGAAACACTTTCGCTGACACGAGGCATTCCGCAAGGTTCTATTTTGGGACCAATACTCTTCATTTTGTACAGTGCTGATTTAACTGATTGCATACAGAATTGTTCATATCATATTTTATGCCGATGATGTCCAACTGTATCTTTCTTTTAAGACTAGTGAAACCCAAAAAGCTACGAGTAGTATAAATGAGGATCTGGAGGCGCATCAGTCAGTGGGCTAATAAGAATTCGTTGGTGTTAAACCCTGTCAAGTCTAAATTTCTTATATTGGGCTCTCTTGCTCGGATTAATAGTGTCAAATCATTCAACCCAATAATTAAAATTGGAGATTCGACTATCGACCAGGTAACCGAAGCACGCAACCTCGGAGTTCTTATGGATAGCCAGCTAAAATTCCATAATCATGTTGTAGAAGTCGTTAAAAATTGCTTTTACAGGCTCAAAGTAACTATACAAGGTCCGTGATTACTTGGATGAAACTGTTAGAGTAAAACTATGTGAAAGTTTGATTCTTTCTAAACTTAATTACGCGGATACAGTCATAGGTGAGTGTCTATTTGGCTACACCAAAAAGCTCATACAACGCGTCCAAAATTCCTGTGCCAGATTTTGCTTCAATATCCCACGCAGGGCTCATGTAACTCCGTTTCTGAACGTAAAAACCTAATGAACATGAAATCCAGGCGCTCCTTTCATTTTGCTTGTTTGTTGTTCGGCGTAATTAAAAAACTGAGACACCTTCATACTTGTTAAGAAGCTTATCTTTTCTGGCCGCCAGGTAAGAGCTGCTTCTCGACTGCTCTGTCCTTACCACGAGACAGCAGCGTTTCGTGGTAGTTTTAGATACTGTGCCACGAATGCTGGAACAATATTCCCCCACCATTAAAGAAACTCTCAATCATTAAGTCCTTCAGTGTAATTACAAAGAGTTTATTTTGGAATCGGCAGAGGAGTAGTTCTTAGCTTGGGTTTATTGTTGTGAGATATATGAAGTACCTACTTGCCTAGTAATGATTTGACGTTGGCTACTCTATTTACACCAATTTCATGAATTAGTCTGGATTTGTTGTTGATGCTGTTTGATTAAAAAATTGTACCTGAACTATTCTCTAATTTTAGCTTCTACTTTATGTTGTACCTTTTGGTTGTGCAATAATACAGTGTTTCTCGTGCGCATCGCAGTGGTCTCTCGAGGTGTTCACGGGAAGACCAGCGTCCGCGGCGTCAGTAGACGACACGATATTATGCTGAGTGAACGCCTTTTTAACTGACACTATGTATAAGTACTTTTTTATATAAATATTTCTATGTTTTTGTCAGGAAATAAATTATTTTCTATTCTTTTTCTATTCTATAATGTATCAAGACGGGAATTAACACGATATTTATGTTAATAATGTTGTTTCACATAATAAAATATCGTGTTAATTCTCGTCTTGATACATTATAAGGACGAAAAATAGTTAAAAATTATACTTCCATGACTGTACTAACGGGATTTATTTTCTCCCGGGACAGTGAATTTTATGTAAACAGTAAAAACATTTTGCTCAAGTCTCAGTAATTCTTATCTTTTGATTCTATTCACCTTCTCGCCTGGGAGGCTTTTAATTAAAGCATTCGTAATTATGATTCCCCAAGGAACTATCTAATTTTTAGTAAACAGGCTCTCCATTATTCAAATAGGTACATACATATTTACTGACTTTCACAATGGCGCGGTGGGTAGTGAATCGCACTATAAAGCGGCGCATGAGGTCCTGGGTTCGATCCCCAGGTCGGGCTAAAAATTGTACCAATGTTTTCGGTAAGAAATTTTAAGTAACAAGCCGGGGTCAGGAATGTTGGCAGTCTTGTAACACCATGCCTGGGAAAGCATGTGAAGCCGTTGGTCCTGCACCTGATCTGTCTCCCGTCGTGCCACACTGATATCCCATCGGATTATGAGGGTAATGGAATAGAAAGTGCGCTTGTGTTTGCGCACACACTTGAGCGCAACACAATAATATATCCTGCGTGCGTGGCTGATCGTTGAGATTGGCCGCCATAACCATAATCAGTTGGATATATTATGTTGGTTTTTCATCTATTTAGGTTAATATACTACGAGTATTGAATTATTATTCCAAAAATGTTCAATATTTTTTATGTGATAGGCGGCAGACAGACTAGCTGATGATAAGCGATTATACTATAACGATGCCCATGGATACTCAGAAGAGTTACAAGTGTACTGTTGAACTTTACTCCATCCCCCCAGATTGCGTTTCCGGTACTCTCACGCACTCGGTGAAACACACAGCGGTTTTCTGTACTACCGGTAGATTTTGCCAATGATGAGTCGTCTACGATGTTCTTCTAATGCTAATAAACAAAAGAAAACTACATATCCCAACCATAATAAAACACGAAAGTGTAAGAGGACGTATGTATGCATTACTAGGAAAGACAGAACCCACTAATAGCTTTTCCCACACAAATCAACAGTCCCGCAAAAAAATCCCTTTAAAGAACATAAACAAATGACTTTTTCGTTCTTTCAAATGTACTTCTGTTACCTATGTCTGGTGTTGCCAGTGTCAAATATGAATATCTGTATGATAAATGTCACTAGGCCCCGGACGCATGCGCCCTGTGCCATAAATTATTAACAGTCTGTTGCCAGGGCCAGGAAAATCGCCCGGGAAATGGGTAACAAGGGATAACATTGGAGAGTTCATAAAATCGGTAATTCGTTTGTTGGCTTAAGTATTAAGATATTTAATAAGCTACCACAAAATGTCATTAACCTATCACTGGATAAGTTTAAGTCTCATATTAAAACCTGCCTAATGAAGAAAGGTTACTATAGTGTACAAGACTATTTAAATGATAAGGATTCTTGGTCATGTTAATTGATTTATCTTTTGAGTTGTTATTCATAGTAGTCTATTAACTTTCATAATTGTATTTTTTTTTCTCTTCTCAATGGACAACATTTCAAAATTGCTAAGCTCTGAAACAAAAAATACCATTTCTTTATTTACTTTTCCGCTGCGCGAATATATATTCATTAATTTTTTATATTGCTTATTTACTGAGAAAAAAATTAAAAACCAAAAAACGTAAGATGACGTCATCGGACGGCAGAATGTAAAATATTTCTTTGTTTAGCAATTATGTTTTTTAAATTTACGAAATGGCCAACCCATGACATTCAGCTTCAAAAAAAAGACAACTTGTCACGTTGAATGAATGAATAACGTTGACACTGTTGACACTAGTAATTA
>JADPWL010001364.1:0-16093 GCA_019059595.1 Marasmia exigua | reverse complement strand
GGTACTCATTACTCGAACAGATGTTGGCAATATCGGGTGTTTGGGCACAAGGATAATTCTTTTTGAAATTACTCCAAACTACGCTCAGTCGTTACCCATTCGTTAGCCAGGTCCTGGCATCCCCTTTTAAACAGTTCCCGATACGTGACAGACACTCGTAATCACTCCAATTATTTAAGGATTTAGCACGATCTACTTCTACGCACCAATCTTCAATATTATGAATGTTAGGATCAAAGTTCGAAATATAAAAGTTTTGGTTTGATCTTACCATGTTAATTGAGCGTATAGCGTCCACTATACGGTCCGTCACTGTGGATGGTGCGTTCACTTCACTAGACACATGTTCCGAACCAGCGCCAGGCGCTGAAAACTCATGTACAACACTGGACGGTTGTGGCGGAATCGGAGGCGTAAGAGAACGCTCCGTGAGGTGCGCGCGTGACGTAGGCCTATCGGGCGATGGTGACGCTGCGCGCCTATTTGACTCCCGGCTATTACGCAACGAACCGTGCTGCACATTACCTTGAACCGGCCGCAACGTATCCCGTTCAGCTACCTGATTTTCCAACGTCCTAAGGCGGGCTAACATCGCGTTCATCTCACGTTTCATATTTGTATTGTCGTCTGGCGTCCGATCGCGGTATCTACTACGTCGTGGTTCGCGGCTGCTATAACGACTTCTACGACGCTCACGTTCGCGGTAATCGCGGTCCGACATTTTTGCCTTTTTCCTCACACACGGAAAGACACAATCAGAATGGCCAGCAAGATAGGATCACGAAGATCCTATCCCACTTCTGATATAGTGAATTCCGAAGGAAATTAGTTTTTTAAAAGAAAAGCCAAAAATTATTCCTAACCGTTTAGTTTGAATTTAAATAAGTAACGTTTTTACAAAATACGAATCGGACGAAAATCAAGAAGCTCCGCTCGCGTCGATGGCAGAATGCAAAGTGAACCCGAGCGCCTCTGCGCGTCGGTTTATATAGAGGCGTGTTCGCGGCATTTTTCTATCTGCTACACTATAATTTACCAGGTGCCAGTATAGAAAAAATCGACAGCAACGATGTATTCGCCATAGCGATACAAAAATTGGATGATTATTTTACCCCTAAGCAGAGTAAGGTGTATGAAAGACATGTATTTCGCTTAATCAAACAAGAAGAAGGTGAAAAATTTGAGAAATTTTTGATAAGACTAAGGAATCAGGCATGTAAGTGTATGTTTGATAAACCTGAAGACCATTTAATTGATCAAATTGCAGAGAAGTGCACATCAGTAGACTTAAGAAAGAAAATTTTGACGATAGGTGACAGCGTCACATTGGATAAGATAATCACGGAGGCCAACACGCTAGAAGTTGTAAACAGGCAAATGCAAGAATATTGTCACGGAAATAAAACTCAAGAAGTGAATGCAATAGCTCCTTTCAGGAAAGACGACAGGTTGTTGAAACATAAAATAAATTCCAGGATTTTTACAAATAATAAAAAAGCCTGTGGTCGATGTGGAAATCTCAAACACTCTTCGGATGATAAAATCTGCCCTGCGAAAGGAAAGCAATGCTATGGCTGTGGAAAATTTGACCATTTTAGACAGTATTGTAAAACTCGAGATTTACTTAAGAGGAAAATCGAAGAGGGAAAGAAACAATCAATCAATCAAGTCAATCAGTATACTAAAAGAATTCGGAAGCAAAATGAAGTCGACAATATAGAATGTGAAGAGGTAGATTACGTATTCAATGTGAATGAGGATGCAAATATAGAATGCGAAGTTGGCGGTAAAACGATAAGCATGTTAATCGATTCGGGATCGAAATATAATCTTATTACGGACGAGACTTGGAACACTTTGAAAAAGCAAGGGGTGGTAACCTTTAACCAAGAAAAGGAGCCAAATAAAATACTTGTGGCATATGGCAGCAAAACGCCACTACAAATTTTGGGATCATTTGATACAACAATTAAAGTAAATGGCCAAGAAGAACGCACAAAGATCTATGTAATAGCTGGTGGATCAAGGAATCTATTAGGAAAAGATAGTGCTATCCGTTTAAGGGTACTGAGACTAGGGATTGGCGTAAATTTGATAGGAAATGTACAATTTCCTAAGTTCAAAGATATTATGATTGAAATTCCTATCGACGAGACCCAGAAACCCATTTCTCAACCTTACCGGCGTGTTCCAATACCGATTGAGAAAAAAATTGAAACTAAGATCCAGGAATTACTTGAGAGTGACATCATTGAGGAAGTTCGAGGACCATCAAAATGGATATCTCCATTAGTACCTGTACTAAAAGATAACGGAGAACTGCGACTTTGTGTAGACATGCGTCGTGCGAATACGGCCATTTTGCGAGAGAACCATCCATTACCGTCTATGGAACATATTTTACCGAAAATAAGGAAAGCCCAGTATTTTTCCAAATTAGATATTAAAAATGCATTTTACCAAGTGGAATTACATCCAAATTCTCGCTATATAACCACTTTCATTAGCTCAAAGGGTCTTTTTCGCTATAAACGTTTGATGTTTGGTATTACCTGTGCACCTGAGCTGTTCCAAAAAAATACTGGAAAATATGCTCCTTAAATGCGAGGGAGCCCTAAATTTTGTAGATGATATTTTGGTCTTCGGTCACACAGAGCAAGAACACGATTTGCGTCTTCAAAAAGTATTGCGGGTGCTAAAAGAAAACAACGTCCTGTTGAACGAGACCAAATGTTTGTATAAGGTAAAAAAAGTAAACTTTCTGGGACACGAACTGACAGCTGAAGGGTGAGACCATTAAAGAAATATGTCGAAAGTATAGAGAAGTTTAGAATCCCTAAAACAATAGAAGAAATACAGAGTTTATTGGGACTCGTAAACTATATAAATAAATGGATACCAAACCTTGCCACAATAACCGAACCATTAAAAAAATTACTGAGACAAAAGTTTGGCAAAATGCAAACATTGAACAGTTTTGGTCAAGCGAACAGGATCAAGCTTTTGCACGCCTAAAAGAGGTATTGTCTCATATTCACACTCTCGGATATTATGATGTACACGACAAAACTGAAGTCATCGCTGACGCCAGTCCTGTTGGATTAGGAGCAGTCCTGGTACAAACTGATTCTAAGGGACCAAGAATCATTGCATATGGAAATAGGACATTAACTGACTGTGAACGTCGGTATAGCCAAACAGAAAAAGAGGCTTTAGCTTTGGTCTGGGCTATAGAACATTTCAATGTCTTTTTGTTTGGAAAAGAATTCGATTTGATTACTGACCACAAACCCCTAGAGGTTTTATTTGGGGTGAAATCGAAACCATGTGCTAGGATTGAGCGATGGGTATTGCGTTTGCAGGCGTATCGCTATAATATACAGTATAAGCCAGGGAAGACGAACATAGCTGATCCTCTGTCGCGGTTAAGTAATTACTCAGATCACTTGAAAATCAAAAGTGATGAACATGTTCATCACATTGTAGAAAATGCAAGGCCTCAAGCAGTTTCCATGACTGATATTATAAAGTACTCTGAAGAAGACTCTGAAATATGTAAAGTGAAGAAGGGTATTTATAACAATGACTGGGACGATAGTACCAAAGGATACAAAGTTTTTGAGAACGAGTTATGTTTCTTCGGTAACGTACTCTTAAGAGGAAACAGGTTGGTTATACCCTCTAAACTCCGGAAAAAAGTTTTAGACGCTGCACACGAAGGTCACCCGGGCATTGTAGGCATGAAAGGGCGTCTCAGGTGTAAAGTATGGTGGCCAAGGATAGATAAGGATGCTGAAAATCTAGTAAAAAGTTGTAAAGGCTGTACCTTGGTCGGATTACCAAATCCACCTGTTCCCATGAAGCGTCGTGAGCTCCCGGAATCTCCCTGGGTTGACGTTGCAATGGATTTGCTAGGGCCGTTGCCTAGCAATGAATATCTTTTGGTTATAGTCGACTATTATAGTCGCTATAAAGAGGTAAAGATAACAAAATCAATTACGAGCGCCCAAATAATTAGATTACTAAAGGAGATATTTAGCCGGCTAGGCTATCCTTCTTCCATAACGGCTGATAATGGTCGTCAATTCGTAAGTGAAGAGTTTAAATTTTTTTGTGCTGAATGTAACATAAAATTGTTTCATACAGTGCCGTATTGGCCGCAACAGAATGGTGAGGTGGAAAGGCAAAACCGCGATATATTGAAACGTTTAAAAATAGGAAAAATCGAGAAAAAAGATTTACAAGAATCTCTATGGGAATACCTGATGATGTACAACTCTACACCGCATTCAGTAACAGGAAAAACACCAACGGAATTATTCTTTAAAAGACAGAACAGGGATAAAATTCCTACTCTACATAATGCGAAAGATGAAGACACAGAAGTTAGAGACAGAGACAAAGAACAAAAGGAAAAAGGAAAAGAATACGGGGATAAGAGAAGGCGAGCACAAGATCTAGTGCTAAGCGAAGGAGACAAGGTATACATCAAAGAAACGGAAAAGACAAATAAACTTACACCAAATTATAACCCAACACCACACGTTGTAGAGAAGGCAAAAGATGGAGATGTAACAATAAGGAACGAAGAAACTGGACAGACTTTAAGGAGGAACATATTACATCTGAAAAGAATAGAAGGTGAATGGAAAACCGTTCAAGAAGATGACGAAGGAAATCATAATTCGGAGGAAATATACCTAGTTTACTAAATACAAATGATAATGTCATTAACTGATAAATAAGTATACTTACCATTGTGAAACAATTGAAAATAAAGTTTTCAATAAGGAAGAGATGTAGTGTTTGTGTGAATATACCTTTAGACTTGGTATACAATACACTGTCTCGTGCACACGGTGAGACGGGGCGCGCGGGGGGAGTCGAGCGTGAGTCACGGACGAGAGCGGACACGCGGCCTTGTTTGATGGTGTGTTGTCGAGCCAGTGAATTGTGGATACCCTCAATATCGGTGTACACTACAGGTATGTCAATAATTTAAAAGTTTTTTTCTGTTTCACCACAGCTGGCCACAGATAACTATATGGGCTATGGTGTAGAAAAATAGCAAGCTGTCAGATTTTTAAAAATATTTTTACATTTTAATGTTTTTATTATGTAAAATCTTTCTTTCAAACACATTAAACAATAGTCTTTTAATTTAAAAAGTCAAATATCTTTTATTCTTTAAAATTTTTATTGTTAATTATAAATAAAATCAATTCAATTGGTTTTATTTGATGTGGGTCTCTCGGCGACACTATCATCGCGAATATCATTCATTCACGAGAGTCTATGGTCGGATCCGTACGAAAGTGTCCCATACGATGGTATTTCAAATTGCCAAACTAAACTACAATGGACAACATTTCAAAATTGCTAAGCTCTGAAACAAAAAATACCAATTCTTTGTTTACTTTTCCGCTGCTCGAATATATATTTATTCATTTTTTATATTGCTTATTTACTGAGAAAAAAATTAAAAACTAAAAAACGTAAGATGACGTCATCGGACGGCAGAATGTAAAATATTTCTTTGCTTAGCACATTATAGTTTTAAATTTACGTAATGCCAACCTCATGACATGAAACTGTCAAAAAAAAAAGACAACTTGTCAACGTTGAATGTATGAATGACGTTGACAATGTTTGACACTAGTATTATTTACCTTTGACAGTAGTACCTTCTTTTTATTAAAACAATGATAAGCGAAGGAATATCGCTATTCAGCCGTCCGATGACGTCATTTGGCGCTTACGTCTATTTAGAATAAAAAGAATTTCAATAATTATTTTATGCATGAAAATGGACAAATTTTGAAAAAAGAAAAAATATGGGTCTGTTCATTTTATGTCTACTTTCATATAAAAAAACAATATGGACATGTTAAAAATTTGAAATGTTGTCCATTGATTGACTGTCGGCTCGATCGAACGATCGTACGTGGCAACTTGAAATTAGACCCCCTGATAATTACATACGATTCATTCTTGAGATATTAACATTCATTATGACTAGCATTGACCCCTTCGTTTTATTTATTCAGGTTGTGTTTGTCTTATTTTATTACCGTTCACCTGGAGAGTCGTAATCATTAAAACTTCTAATGTGACCCCGCTTTAAGTAACATTATGTATGAAAGTACCTACCTATTTATTCCATTCCATTATGTGATTCTATCATCATCATAGCATTTTGTCTCGGTTACGTCTCAAGCTGTTGGGGAGCGACAGTGGCGTAGCGTGGCTAAACATAGACGTAGGCGGAAAGGGCAGGGGGCGGCCTTCGCGGTGGGGGGAGGGGGTGTTAATGTAGAGCAATATACGTGGCTCTACTAGCTTACCCTCAGACCTGCCTTACAAGCAGAAATGTTTGTAGGGTCACGGTCCCTCGCGAGGCCCCCTTGAGCTCGAGGCCGTGGGCAGTGGCCCACGTCGCCCACGCCTAGCTACGCCCGTGGAGCGATGCCGATGGTAGCTCAGTGGATAAGAACGTGCCTTCCATACGGGGAGTCGTTCACATCAACCTATTTTGCCAGGACCCGGCGGTGGTGGCATGGCCAGACATTTTTTACCAAGTTGTTAGGTGGCTGCTTTTTTCTCACGCGGTTTTTCCGCATCCACACATCCACCTCAGCATATTCAAAATTAGTTATGTGCATAATATTAAAAGTAACATAAAATAAAACTGATTCTTTTGTTAGAACATCTAATGCCTGCTTTATCTTACTTACTTACTTACTCCGATGGCTCAACGATCCAAAATGAGTCTTGGCCTCCGATACGAGATGCCGCCATTTTTCTCGGTCTTGTGCAGCTTGTCGCCAATCTCCTGCTTGCAATTCCTGCATGTCCGCGTTCACTACATCCCGCCAGCGGTAGCGTGGGCGCCCCACTGGCCGGCGACCAGTAGGTTGTCCAAGATATGCATTCTACCATTCCTGCTTTATCTACTTACCTACAACTTTTCGTACAAACTTTTAAACAAACTGATATGAACTGTTTCTTTTTGAAGTCATTTAGTTCACCAATTTCAAGTGATATTTAAAAAAAAACTGGAAATCAGCAGTTGAAGTCAGCCAAAGTCACAAGGGCGGAACCGGGTTGTCATAGGGTCATGCACAAAACAACATCTCTGGTATAACGAATTTCACCTTTCATTTGAATTTTACCGCGATACGTTTCCCAAGAATCTTCAGTTGGCGAACATCATATCTTTCTATTACTAAACTTTATAAAGTTTTCCTAAAAATTATAGGTACAGCTAATAGAAATATATATTTTTGCGTATCATTCATTCTGAAAGTGAAGCGCCTGTTAGTAAGTTGATAACGTCTCTTTGGTTTCAATGTAGTCAGTGCCTGGAATTAGCAGGCGTTGTCCGTTATTATAGTGTGGCTTTAGTTTTCGCAAACTTTTTATGTGATAGGTGACAAGCAGAGGGATCAACGATGGTAAGCGAATTTTAGTTTAAAATTCCACGTATAGTACTGTAACGAAAACGATGTCGAACTCCTTCGTTGTTGGCCGTATTAACACTATGGCCAATTATTAAAAAGAAAGAAGTTTTTAAATTTTTGAAGAGTGACGGTTACCAACAGAGCTGATGCTGGTTCATTCTTAAAGTTTAACTCGTTTAGGACAGAGGGTACGGCCAGCATCAAAAGTACCTTAACACTTTAGTACCATGTCAAAGTAACATTTTTACGAACCCCTTGGAAACTGACTATAATAGGCAGAACAGTTACTTTAACATGGTACTAAAGTAACACTTTAGTAGCTACTTTTGATGCTGACCATACCGCTTGCCCGACCTCCGGAGGGCGCCTAATAAGTGCCTATCGAATAGCAGTCACTCTCGGAGGAGTCTGTAATAAATGGTTATCAACTATTGTTGATGTAACCATTTATTGTAGATTTCCTTGGAATAAACATACTTATATCAGAGTTTCAAATACTTGTGCCTATTTGACCTCAACGGCTCTATGGCTAAGGTGTAGCCGCTCAAGCACAGAAAGTTAAGGGTTCAATGGACAACATTTCAAATTTTTAACATGTCCATATTGTTTTTTTTATATGAAAGTAGACATAAAATGAACAGACCCATATTTTTTCTTTTTTCAAAATTTGTCCATTTTCATGCATAAAATAATTATTGAAATTCTTTTTATTCTAAATAGACGTAAGCGCCAAATGACGTCATCGGACGGCTGAATACAGCGATATTCCTTTGCTTATCATTGTTTTAATAAAAAAAGGTACTACTGTCAAAGGTAAATAATACTAGTGTCAACATTGTCAACGTCATTCATACATTCAACGTTGACAAGTTGTCTTTTTTTTTGACAGTTACATGTCATGAGTTTGGCATTACGTAAATTTAAAACTATAATGTGCTAAGCAAAGAAATATTTTACATTCTGCCGTCCGATGACGTCATCTTACGTTTTTTAGTTTTTAATTTTTTTTCTCAGTAAATAAGCAATATAAAAAATGAATAAATATATATTCGAGCAGCGGAAAAGTAAACAAAGAATTGGTATTTTTTGTTTCAGAGCTTAGCAATTTTGAAATGTTGTCCATTGCCGGTCGGGCCTAGTGACTTCATTCGAAGTCGTCCCGTAAGGAACGTGAAAATACTTGTCACATCCAAACAAAGGATCTTGTGTCTACACAGTGAAAGAGAGGGAAACACCGATTCGGTCGTAACGTGTTTGTTTCAAAGGTAGGGCCTCTGCCTCGAGTGATGTGCGCTGAGCTGGGAAACGTCCCCAGCAATCTGTCTGATATTCGTAATTATACCCGTAAAATGGACTGGCGCTTAGACCTGGCAAAAGCGTATCTTTCAAAAGATTGGAACACTTGCATCTGGATCAGTACAAAGATGTGGAATAGTAAAACGCATCATTTGGAACATCGACTCTTCCGCTCATTCGGCTCACTCGGATCATTCCGTTCATTTAGAGCATTCGGCTCATTCGGATCATTCAGCTCATTCGGCTCACTCGAATCGCGTACCGATCAATCGGTACGCTCAGTCAGTCAGTCAGTCGTGGTCAACCACGAGATAAATTTGAGTCGAATGATAAATTCGGAGCGAACATTAGACATTCGGAACTGTGTATCATTTGGTTTAATCGGATCATTGAGTCGTTTCAGTAAATAGTTAAAGACGTCTACTGGCATTCATGTGCTGGGGAGTGGCTTGCTCAGCATACGACTCCGCGGGGACATTACTGGGTGTCCTGGTAGGTTGTAGAGCGTTGAAGGGCTGCATTACAGATAGGGGTAATGCGGCGAGCGCGATTACCGGTAGGTACCGTCTAGCCCGATGTGGTTGTGGGGTTTCCGACCGCGATTGCGCGGAGATGGACACCCCAGGGGTTTTGGTTAGGGTTTGAGTCGGCCATGACGGTTTCGCCTGGGAAAAAAAGGACAAGGAGGTACGGACGGTCGAGTTCGAACTCCGGAACCGGCTGGCGGCATTTCCCCCTGGGATAGAAAGAAGAAGAAGAAGAAGAAGCGTAATAAAGTACCTATCTGCGAATTTCTTCTGCATTTATGTGCACACAGGTTTTACCTACCTACCCACCAACGCCTATAGTAGGTAGGTACTTAATATACAACCTACTTTAGTATTCTATTTCTCTTATTTCGACGTCGCGTAACTTGAAATAGGTACCTACATAATATATCGTTATTTTATTAGACCAGGAACGAAGGAAGTTATATAAATAATTACCTCAATCAATAAATGAAAGTAGGTAGGTAGGTACTTGTCTATCATCTGGGCCTAATTGATTTAATTACCAAAGAATACAAGTAAAGTTGGTAAGTGATCTGTCAGTTTACTTCCTCTGACTGATAGTTATCTGTACGTAACAGTTTCGTAATGGCGCAAAATTGTTAAAACCAAGCAAGTTAGAAACAGACGGTCCTATCAACCAACCGACCATTTGGCAGACCTGTATAAACTAAAATCCAATAAAATAATAAAATTAATAATACTCTACACAACAGAATCAATCGAAAATCAATGAGGAGTTTTCCAATGACATTAGTCAGTCGGTTTCTGTAAAGTGATAACAGATGGCGCTACTCGTATTTGTATAAAAATTACAGCGATTGGTCGCGGCGTTTAAAGTGTTGCCATATTTCATTTTCATTTTCCCATGAATGAATGAAAGAGGTTTTATTCAAAAATATTTTTTTATTTTGAATTATCAACGGCAAAAATTAACACTTTGTAAAATTATAGTTCGATAGAAATATTTAATGACAAACTGCCCAGTTTCAAATGGGCAGTAATCAAAAATATCTCCAAACGCCATGGCAGACATTTTTTACAACTTATTTAGGTCTTCTTGAGGTTGTTTTCCGTGTAACCGTGTAAAGGTTACTTTGAAAATTTAAGTCAAAAGTAAAAAACCTAGCACTGGGGAATTTTCCCATAAATTAGGGAACATCCTGGTATCATCCAACACCTGAAATACTGGTAAACTGATCATTGTGTGTGGCATTTAAAATTATTATCGGGTTTAGGTAGGTACTAGCTTACCTCTAGTTTTGGTCTTGGAGGCCAAGTCACTTTTTGGGATGTTGATAAGTAATGGAGTAAGATGTGTGTAGGTATGTTATACCCACATTAGTGTTGCTTTAAGGTTGTACACCTATTATTACAATATTTGTCGAAAAAATCCGTTACGCTATTGATCCTCAAATTGACAAGGTTAATCTGAAACTGACATAAGTAGGTCCCACATGTAATGATTATGTCATTAGTTTTATTACTGTTGTTTGATTTGCTAAGGATCAGTTAACAATGGCCAAAAATACATTTGTCTAAATAGGTAATTACGAAAAGTTTAATTATGCTAAAAATAAAGTACTTAAGTGGGTTATTCATTAATATTATTCAGTATTATGACAATTTATTGATAATTTTTAATTGTCAATTGATAATTTATATTAGCTGTGTGGTCCTCGGCAGAGTAGAATAGTAACCCTCACTCTTACCGAGGTGTCGTAAAAGGCGACTAAGGTAAAGCTGCTGGCATGATCATCAGCACCCAGAGAAGGGAAACTCTGCATTTATATCAAAACCCTCGCCAACCCGTCTGCCAAGCGTGGTGAGTATGGCAATTACCCCTCATGTGATTGAGGGAGGCCCGTGCCCCAGCAGTGGGGACTTAAATGGGCTGACGATGATGACAATTTATAAATACAGAATGTAGCGACAAAGTTAATATTTTGCTACCTGCTGTCGAATTAGTGTTCTCCCCCTTATTACAAATCGCGAAGTAAGGATAGTCCCGGGACAAAATTCGTGCCAGCCCCTTTTAACATTAAATGTTGGAACGGGATGACATGAGCTTTAGTACGGTAATAACTTTAGATCGCGATTTATAATAAGCTGGTTAAAGTTTTAGTGTGTTATTCCCAGTTGCGTCCAAATCTGTCGCATCGGAGCCCGGAGTAGATACCTACTCTTTAATTTTATATTAAAAGGGTATGCACTTGACCTCATCACACCTGATGGAAAGTGATAATAAGGTCTAAGATGTAGGTGCGTTATCCAGAAGAAGCCCTATTCACCTCGACTCTTTGAACCGTGATCCCGAATGCGGAAAGTCTGGTAATACAGTGGATGAAAACCGTCTGACCTCGTAACGCTTGATTCGGTAATCGAGGAGAGCAAATAGTCAAACTGTTGTATTCGAATTTACTTCGCAAAACGCAGGATGCGTTGTACGTAAGGTACAAATTTGTGGTGGCACCTTTTGAAAAATTTGTGCATTAAGTACGTACTGGAGATGAGTAGGTTAATTAGTTTTTAGACTGTTTTTACTTGTCACAATTACCAGACATTAGTTCTACTGAGGTTGAGTGAATAAATATTAGACTAGTAACTTGCGTAATAATTTGTAACGGGAGCAAGTGGTACCACTCTCACATAAAAATACACATACGTTACAAGATATTGTTAACAGGGACGAAGGTTGGGCAATCGCATAAACATCTGGTCACGCGTGACATGTTTGCAAAACTACACGACGAATTAAATTGGGATAAAAGATCAAGTTTTATAGAGAAAAAAATTATTACTTAGTGTGTTTTTACCTAACACATTTGAGCATCACTGTTTTGTAAATGGCATTTATCGATATTATTAAATTATGATTTGTGTTTAACATAATATTTAGCTATTATATAATTAGCTTCATGCTCCTTTCTTACTTGAAAAGCCACTTGTTAGTGTAGCAGTTAATATTTTGAAGATTTTTATTTTAAAAACTACCCGCCTGATTTTTGAAAAAAAACAATGTTTTTTTTTAAACTAGGATAAATGTCGTTAAAAAGTCCTTTATCCCAGGATGAAACCCGTAAAGGCATTTTGTCAATGACATTTATGGCGTATCATCCCTGGATGAATAGCTTTTACTACTGCTGATCCAGAAAAATAAGATAAGGAGGCGCACTTAATAAACTTTGCCCTAAATTACAAGTGAATTACAGCCAGTTGTAACCACCTACCTGCCTACCTCCCGCCAACCGGCCCAATTACAGGCCATATTTTTTTTTTTTATAATTAAGGGAACACAAGAATGAATGATGACAGGCTAGCTAACTCTGCCAACGAACCAGTCCAAGCAGGTGGCAAACGAAAGAAAGCTTTTTTGCGTTCACCTGCACACGATTTCCCTGTCTCATTCCCATAAGCTCGAGGGACGTTACCTAAGTTACAATCTAAATTATGATGGTACCATTAAAATAAATAATTATGGGTACAATCAATGGCCCCCCATCATGGAATCGCACCGATCTGGTGGAGGTTGTGGGCATCCTTGGATGCGGGCAGCCAGAGGGCATACTCTCGAGCACTTGAAACTGAAGTCGAGTTACGAGATTGTCATGGGACGAATGTATACTGAAGTCTCTAAATTCGACTTCAATATCTGAGTACACGAGAATGCCCCCCCCCCCCGATCAGCGATCCGTGTGGAGAAACTTGGAGAAGACGATTGTCCAGCAGTGTCACACAATTTACCACTTTTCTTTGGGAGCGTACTCTTGCCGCAAAAGTATTGTGTTTAGAAAAAAATGAATGTTTAAAAAACCGCAACATCATTTTAAAGACCTATCCATAGATTAAACCCCCACACGTAGGTATAGGGTATTTTGTTTTTATTTTTTTTTTTACATTTATAGCGGACAAACGAGCAGACGCACACCTGATTGCGAAAGTGATCACCGCCGCCCATGAACATCTGCAAACACCTGAGGGATCACATGCGTTGCCGGCTCTTAAGAAAGGAGTACACCCTTTTCTTTGGTTAGGTTTGATGAAGAAAAAAATTTTTGAGTTTTTTTTTTTTCAGTTTTCAACGTATGGAGGACCCCCCCCCCCCCCAAGATTTTTTTTTTTTCCAATTTTTGTGTAAAAATCGTAATGCGGTTAACAAAATCAATTCATTTACCAAGTTATTAATAGCATAGTTCTTAATAGTTTTTTCCGGGGGAAAAGTGGCTGGACAGACGGACAGACCCTGCGAATCTACAAGGGTTCCGTTTTTTGCCATTTGGCTACGGAACCCTAAAATGAAAAAAATACCTTACATATAACGCCCTGTTGGTCTAGTAGTTTTAGTACCGGGCCGTGATCTCAGGGTCCAGGGTTCGATTCCCGGCTTGAAAACAAAAACAAGTATGTTTCGAATTTTTCGTGCAAACTCAAGCAATGGAGTTTAAACCATTGAACATTGACACAATCCGCATTAAGAAGGCGTGGTGATTAAAGCCTAATACCATTGATTAGAGCGATAACTTGATTTCTATGATAGAGGCCTTTGCCCAGCTGTGGGACAGTATATAGACTGATACTTTACCTTTTTACATTAATACCTTACTTATTAATCGCTGAGCTTTACTTTTATGCGTTATAATAGTATCTATCACCCTTCGATCAACCAATAATGCGATGTTTATAGAAGCGGATAGCGAAACCCGGGCTCCAAAGCGACAGCTTAGGATGCAACCGGGACAAAACACTAAGATGATAAAGAAGAAGAAGATAGAAGTATTCTCTGCAGGATGTAGATTCTCCTGTTTCCTCTCTAATGAAGGTGTCAAAACAACTTGCCAAATATGTAAATAAAAAATGAGAAATGATGAAAATTGATTTCAAATGTTGCATCAGAAATTATTCATGACATGAAATCTACTTATGGGAGTAATAAAGTAATAATACATGGTATTCAAAGTTTTTTCGCCGTGTGGTCCCCGGCAGAGTAAATAGGCACCTGACTTCTTACCGAGGTGTCGTAAAAAGGCGACTAGTAAAGCTGCTGGCATGATCATCAGCACCACAGAGAAGGAAAAACTCTGCAGAATACCCCAAAACCGTCGCCAACCCGTCTGCCAAGCGTGGTAGAGATGCCAATACCCCTCATGTGGGTTGCGGGAGGACCTTTGCCCCAGCAGTGGTGAATTTAAAGGGCGACGATGATGACGATGATAATTCAAATTTTTGGCGATTAAAAGGGTAGCTAATGGCGAGTTTCTCCGCCGGAGTCTTCTCGTCAGAATTCAACTTTTCGATTCCGGAAAACACATTAAATATAAGGTTTATACATTATATTATACTTACAAATAAATAGTTATAAATTTTTTTTCTTTTTAATGTATAACGATTTGAAAGTGCGTATGTAAAACAAGCGTATGCAAATAAAGATATTTTTCAACTTTGTAATTCATAAACATTTGTGAAAACATGAATATGTCTGTTTGTATTAGTGTGGGTGTTTGCGACGTATTATATGTATGTACTTATTTACAAAAAGAAAAGTACCTATTAAATGTATATATTGTAATCCGCTGTTGGTTTTGATATTCCGTAACACCATGTTGCTTGAGCTACTAACTCGGAGTCCAGATCAATGTAGGTATGTGAAGTGTGACATATTTATTCCTAGGGAAAACTGTGATTAGTTAGAAGTTTTTTAAACCTTTACAAAAAACATAAGTACATGAAGAATCCGTAAGTACAATGTGAGAACAAGTACTAACCTAATTATCATTTAAGAAGAGTTTCTATTTGTTTATGCTCACAATGTAGAGTTCAATGTTTAAGTACTGCGGACCAGGTAAATGTCCATTTAGTTTATGCATCCAAATTGTTCGTTTACCTCAGCGCTACGGACTAACGATCTCATTAGGTACATACGATTTTCACAATCTAATAGATAAGGTTCCATAAACAGGAAACAATAAATACAAATAATATTCAAAGTAGGTATTCCAGCTAAGATTAAAATATAATTGAGGTTCAGTTAACTGAATGATCAGATAATGGAAGAATGATTTAATCAAATGACTTACAGGACAACTACTATATAGCAACTTCCATATTCTTTTATTTCTGTTGAAGTATACCTATAGGGGTGCGAAATTTAAGATACCACATATGACATGGAGCGATGATGGTGACTGTAACTGTAGTCACTGACGTGATCCCTTTGTTGAATTCGTTATTGTATATTGAATCAAATCTCATCGTAAGTCAAAGGCATTAGGTTTAATTTCACATGGAGGAAAATTTGACCTATTATAGCAACTAAAACATGTCTGTACTTTTCCTCCACCCTAAGGTTGTAGGAAAGAACCCGTATAGCGATATAAGACTAACAAGATTTGAAAAAAGCTGGGTCAAAATTAGTCACCCAATCAACCTGTAAGATGAGGCGATGTTAAGATCAGGCAAGTGCATTATCGGCATTTGAACCCACGACCTTCGCCACAACGGGCGGGCATCACATGAGAACTTCACTTCATAGCTCCAGCATGTGACTCGGTTACTTTCGTGTGATCTCAATTGACCTCCCAACCCCCTTATCATGGTCTAAGGATTCGCGCACACGCGGATATATTTTTAAAAAAGCTGAAGGTATTTGCATGTAATCGCTTTTTTTTGTCAGTAGATGCAGGCCCCTCACAAGGTGGACGGAGGATCTGGTGAACGTTGCGGGAAATCATTGGGATGCGGGCTGCACAGATTGGGGGAGGCCACCTATGTCCAGCAGTGGACGCCTAGTGG
>JADPWL010001363.1:0-13662 GCA_019059595.1 Marasmia exigua | reverse complement strand
CATCTTGGATTGAAATTTGCTACAATAACTATATTAGGCTAACTCAGCCCTTTTATATGATACCCATATTGTCGGGCGCTTGTATTAAAACATACCATCCATATTTTTGTGACGGCGGCCATCTTGGATCGATTTTTAATCCAACACAGCTAAGAACACTTACTCATCTTTCAAACACCTTATTCATCTTTCAGACAAATAAAAACAAAATCAAAATCGATTTATTTGTTCGGGTGCTACGATGCCATAGACAGACACACACTGTGGTACACACATACACAGACACGTCAAACTTATGACACCCCGTCGTTTTTGCGTCGGGGGTTAAAAAAATAAATAAATGGTGTTTTGAAAATAGGAACCAAACTCAAAACGGTGATCACTTTCCATGCGACTCGCTTGCCTCGTTTGCAAAAGGTTGGATCCACTAGTACTGCTGGTGTCCTTGGGCCCCAGCAATCTTCCATCAAGTGATCCGTCTGCTCGTCGGCCACTAAAAAATCTATGTAAATACCAGTAAAATATTTATCAACTTAGGTACAAACCTACTTATTGCCGTATTGCTGACTTGAATGAATTTTCCAACATGGTGACCGCACGCGCAGCTTCAAACATGGTAATGTCATCGAACTCTCCATGTAGGGGCTCTGATTGGCAGGTCTTGTTGTTGGAGACTGCTGACGTCATAGGCTCGGACATGGTGATACCTATTGTTTTATGCAACATTGAAATCTGATTATGTCTATCGAATTAACAATTCACAGTATGGCAAGTCAAGTGCTATCATGTTTGGACATTCAAAAGGAATGTATACAGTAGGTAAATAATGTAGGCAGACCGACAATCGTAAAACCTGGTGGAGAATATAAGATTCGAGTGATTTTTTTGTGATAGATGGCAGACGAGCAGTTGGATCACTGATGGTAACGATTGCCCCGCCATGGAAACCCGCGACACCAGTGGGAGTCACAAGTTGCCTTGCCAACTTTAAACACCCTTTCCCCCGGACCGGGCTTCCGCGTCCCCTCACTTTCCCACTTATTCTGGCGAAGCGAAAGATTTTGACGTTTACGGTACTAACAGAAAATAAAAAAAACTGGATTCTCTAATATAAGAGGTGCCAATACTAGCGCGTCATTTAGTTCTATTATCGGGATACGATAAGATTAGTAGAACTTTTTGGTTGAATAGAAATAATTACTTAAGACTAATTAATTATACATATAATAAGGTAGGCACCTCTAGTCAGATCAGGGGTATGTATAACCTCACCCGTATCCGTTTTTATTATTATTTGGAAACTTCAACAGCTTTAATCACGTTTACATGCTTAAAGGGTAATACCATCCAACGGTGGCTCTAGCCCGTTAACGGGGCATGGAAAAAAGTGTTGCAACAACCCCGGTAGCCCCGATCCCTCGTTACCGGGTGGATTGGCACAGATTAAGTATCATCTACCCGGCGAGTTTTTCATCAAGGGCGGTTTATGTGGCAACTATACTCGCGTACCTAGATGAGTAGCATTACGCAGCATTTATTAAACCGTGGAGAGCACGTATCGGCATGAATGGCCGGCTGTGGGACACGCCAAGTGATACCACGACCTCACAGAAAACCGTCGTGAAGCAGCACAGTGCGTGTTTCGCTGCGTGAGTGAGGGTACCGGAGCGGCCCAATCATGGGGAAAGGGGGGTTAGAGGTTAGCAGCGCACTTAGGGAACCCACTGGATGTCGCGGGTGTCCATGGGCGGCGCAATCGTCATCTTGTGACTACACTGGTGGTCATCAGGTGATTTCGTCTGCTCGTCTGCCACTATCCACATAAAAAAAAAAAAACGCACAGGTAGCATTTTAAAATTGGCACATGACTTATCACGCAAAATCAAAGAGGATTATAAATAAGATAAATATATATATATATTATATATATATATATATATATAATATATACACAGCACTGTGCTGCCTTCACGCGGTTTACTGTAGAGTCGTGTATCACTCCGTCCAGCGGGCCATTCATGCCGGATATGGACCCTATCCACGGTTAATAAAGCGGGTATGACTACTCATCTAGGTACGCGAGTATATGGGCCAATAACCGCTCCTGATGATGAAAACTCGCCGGTGTAGATGATACTTAATCTGGGCCATCCACCACGGTAAACGACGGATCGGGGTACCGGGTTGTGCAACAATTTTACCAACTGCCCCGTTAACGGGGCCAGAGCCACCGGGTTGGAATGTACTTACCCTGCTAAAGTAAGTTAAATTAATCATCATTAGGTACCTACATGTACTAAGGGTGGATCCGGGGGGCGGTCAGGGGGCAGACCCCCTTTCCCCCGGCTTAGCATTGAGGATGCCAGTGCGGGATATGTTATTTCGTTTACGCATATTAAACATCATCTAATCATCATCAGCCATTTAAGTCCCCACTGCTGGGGCACGGCCCCAGGCCTCCCTCAATCACATGCAGGGAATTGCCATACTCACACGCTTGAAGACGGGTGGCGAGGTTTTGATATAAATGCAGATTTTCCTTCTCTGGTTGCTGATGATCATGCCAGCCGCTTTTACCGTAGCGCCTTTAGGACACCTCGGTAAGAGTGAGGGTGGCCTATGCTACTCTGCCGGGGACCACACGCCTAAATAACGAAATCATATTTCTTTGTAAGTACATTTGTACTCCTTTATTATCAAGATTTATTTAACTCTATGGATCTTGTTGATATAAACTGTATTTTTGCCTGTGACTAATTTTGTAAACCAAACGTTGCTAAATTTAGTGCTGAAAGATTTTATGAACGAGACCTATCTAAAGAAGGCTTCGGGAATAACTGCAAAAACAAAATCTGAAAATTATAGTTATTATTTCAATCTTCTGAAAGAAAGATATATGGGGGATTTAGTGTGTATGTGAGATTTTTTTTATTTACAAGTTTTTGGAAAACTTACAGCTAGATTTAGAGATACAGTCAAGAGAAAAAAAAAACATTGAGGGCCAATTAGCAAGTTTCCACTGATAAATTACTTGTTTTTTAAAGAATGCTAGTGGGTATGTTAAGAAAAAAAAAGTTATTAAGTAACAAAACCAAAACGAACAACGTATTTGGCCACTCTAAAGAAAAAACATTGAAATTGATCAATCTTCTGAACATTATCAGGAAGAAAACAAAAAGAAATTAATAACATTTGAGAACAAGTTATTATTCAGTACTCGTTTTCATTCAATTTCGAAACATTGAAAAGTGTTGCAGTCCATGTCAACATTTACTTTTGCCAAATATTATTAAATAACTATTACATTTTCTAATGGAACCTGGCTTTCCGTCCATAATTAGTCTTGCGTGCGGTAAAAGGCAAGCTATATGTTAATAACTAAAATACTTGTATACGACTGTAACTTCCCACATCCCTTATCTACTTCGAACTGGGGGGGGGGGGGGGCATTGTTCTCCAAAGATTCTACGAAAGGTATTTACCACAGATACGCTATAGCCCTATCTTAAGACCGAAATAGGAAAGTGCACCATGCTACGTAAAATTCGTTCTCATTTAGGAGCTTAAACAATCCGCACCCAGGACATATTTAACGCGAAATGCCAGCTGCATCGCGCAATATCGTCCATCTCGTATCAATTATTGGGGAACGCAGCAATAGGGAATCTGAGATTTCTGGCTTTATAGGAATCTCGGGAACACGCTTTTGTCTCCATTCATTACAAAGTCCCGCCACACTAATTAAAATTGTTTCGCTTCTGTTACGCGTAAAATAAATCGCGTGAAGTCCGGGTGCTTTGTTTTGCACTTTTTGCTTTTTTTTTCGCTTGCTGACATATTTGTTGGGGTCGGACATTAACACCCTCCGGTGGTAACAATGTCGCGTTGTCGGGAACACAAAGGGGCAGCGAGTGTTGGAACGATTTGCGACAACACGCTTTAAATATCTCTACGGTGGCCACAATGTGATAGTGCAGTCGTAAGTAAGCCACGCCGATATATGGCCTCTGGGCCGCTTTGGTTCGTGGCGATTACATCTTTCCTGCTAATAGAAGTTAGTTTGGAGAGTTACGCAACGGAGTCGCGGTTTCTTCGTGTGTTACGCTTTTATCGGAGGGGCGTTACTTATTGGGAGGTCGGGGTGTAAGTTTGTGGACAGTTGGACACCGGCGCGTGGCTACATGCTTAGTGTATTTTTAAAGGCAGTGCCAGTTTATGGTTGTTTATCTTAGTTGAGCGTTGTGTAATTGGCCAGTGATGACATACGGAACCGACGTGTCCCGCTAACAATGATCCGCTTAAGAAGCTCAAAGTCAATCCAGAGAGCAATGGAAAGGGCTATGCTCGGATTCTCCTTGCGTGATCGTACCAGTAAAAGGATGAGATCCACAGGTGAACCAAGGTCAAAGACATAGCCCCAAAATGTAGCTCATGGATAAACGTTTCCATCTAAGTATCTATGCATTTTTGTATCATTTATGGTGGGGGAGGGGGGGGGGGATAGTTGGAGATAGATAGATATAAACCATTATATTGCACAAAATTACAGATCTTAGGCAGTTACAGTTATAGATAGATAATAATACACTTAGTGCACAAAATTTACCAGATCTAGCCAAGTTATTATACTTAAAACAATGTAGGCGGTCTTATCGCTAATACGATCTCTTCATACAACCTTAGGGTAAGGAAAAGTATAGCGATAGTTTTATGGTGTTTTTTTTTTTGGAACACGCACTAATTAATTCAAATAGTTTGCGAGTTGCGGATAAAGTTGGCCTTGTGGAAGTGGTCTGTTGGTGTGAGAACTTGTTCACTTATTATTAGTCTCTGTGGTGTAGGTGAGAGTTGGACCTGTGCAAGTAGGAATTGTGCTAACTTCAAGCAATCTGAGAACTTTTGAAACTATTGACTTATAGAACGGCCGCATTGAATCGCATTTACTAACTCTGAGCTAAGTTCATAACCTCTAAAGTGCGACCAGCGTCAGAAGGCACTTCAATGACATTAACAGGGGGTCGTTGTACAACAATTTTTTCTATTGGAGCATGTAAAACAATTAGTTTCCGACTTTTGCCTACGTTCAAATACCCGTGGAGGGTACACTCGAGCTCTTGCTGGTACTTTCACAAAGAAAATCGCGTCTCCTTTCCCTCTTGATGCACTTGTCTTTGCCAGACAGAAATTTCCCAACCGCAAACAACAAACAGCCGATATAGACTTTCATCGGTCGGAAAACCTTACACTACACGGGTCCCGGTTTGTTGTCCTCAGCAAATGCCGTGAATTCCTGTAGTCCCCACCGCGCCGGGACAGAATGAATTTAATAAAATAATAAAAGGGCGTCAACAGTGCTCCGCCATCACGAACGGTCTTGAGCTTCGCGCTTTACTTCGCTTCAAGTTAGTCCTAGGGTCTTCGCTTCTGCAGTGATAGTCCGCCGCCAGGTTTTTTCAGGGCGGTCAGGTTTCCGTTTTTCTTTGGGATTCCAGGCTAAGGCTTGCCTCGGTATGTGGTCCGATTCTCTTCGGAGCGTGTGGCCGTTCCACTTCCATTTGCGGCGTTTGATCTGCTGGTCGATCGGAGTCTCACCACAGCGATCCCACAGATTTTCTCGGGCCAGTATACCCCGAGAATACGGCGAAGGCAGCGGTCGCGTACACGAGTCCCGAAGCAAATGCCGTGAATTCCTGTAGTCCCCACCGCGACGGGACAGAACAATTTTTATAAAATATATATTAATGTATCTAATGTAGTCTCTATTTAACTACACATTTATCGCTATCCCTACCGACTAAGTATTGTCTAGTAACTAACTAAAGGTGCCATAAGTATATTTATTATTATTTAAACAGAACATACGCATGGGTTGGGTATATACAAATATCTTTAATCAATCACTAACTAAATAATATCAAATGGTTATGATAGTTTCATGTCTTTAAAAGAAAACTGAGTAGGTAATGTTTCGAATTACACAATATTTTCATCCTACCATAATTTTCATGAAGTGGATTTTCAATAAGTACTTTGTCATAACATTTACCACCTAGTTATGAATCGCGATCTAAAGATTTTACCCTACTAAAGCCCATGCCATCCCTTTCCAACACGCAATATTTAAAGGGGCTGGCACGAATTATGTTCCGGGACTATCCTGAATTTGCGATTTATTATAAGGGAGATACAGTCTTCTTTGAGACCTTATTAGTCCATGTTATTACAGATAACATTTACCAGTAATGATAATCACATCCACGTCAGGTTAAATCACACATATTCGGTGAAACCTCAAATGATATTGATTTAAACGTGTTTGACATAAAGGTGAGAGTCAACGGTTGAGGTTAAATGACAGATTAGCACCTGTTGATGTCGCCGTGTGGTCCCCGGCAGAGTAGAATAGGCCACCCTCACTCTTACCGAGGTGTCGTAAAAGGCGACTTAGGTTAAGCTGCTGGCATGAACATCAGCACCCAGAGAAGGAAAACTCTGCATTTATATCAAACCCTCGCCAACCCCTCTACCGAGCGTGGTGAGTGTGGCACTTACCCCTCATGTGATTGAGGGAGGCCCGTGCCCCAGCAGTGGGGACTTAAATGGGCTGACGATGATGATGATGACGATGATGTCATCTGGCCGTTCCTTCTTACTTGCCCACTTTCGTTCTTGCTAATATACTCGTAGTATATAGGTACATACCTACCTATATAACTTATTTACCTTTCCACCAAAGCAAAAATGCAATTTAGCTGCCCAAAAGGTCACTTGTAACAAAAAACCGAAATTGTCGTGCTTAATGAAAATTCTCAGACCCTATATCCCACAGATATTTAGGACCCGTGTCAACGTTTATTTGTTAAACAACTTCTATTAGGGAAGTTTAGATTTACCTACTCTTCCATAGAAGTTGTACCTACTCCATTTTATTGTGTTATTTTATTTTTTGCATTAGGGAAGTATAAAGTACAGAGTGGAGACAGATAGATAGATAGATAGATGGCACAGTACGGTTTCAGAGGAATTTCCTCCCGCGAGCGCTCCGGCTGTGGAATGAGCTGCCATCAGAGGTTTTCCCGGGGGAATACAGCATGAGGTTCTTCAAAAAAGAAGTGTTAAGGTTTTTAAGGGTCCTCTGGAGTTGCAAACGTCAATAGGCTGCGGTAATCGCTTACCATTAGGCGAGCCCCACGCATGTTTAAAAGTAGTATAAAAAAAGATATGTAGGAACAGGCACCCCATCAGGGGCCTCCGGCTCAGCCGGTAAAGACATTGAAGCCCCATCCGGTTCGTCCATGATCTTTTAGTAATGTGGCGTGAGTAATCGGGCGAGGAGACTGACAAAAACACTTTTATTCGGCAATCACTTTAATTACAATTCACATTAATCTTGTTGGAAATGAACACTCAATTTCTAAATTAAATAACTGCAACGATCGAGACGTTCCGTGATACACATAGCAGGCAAGTCCGTACTTGTCGAGCGCACACCAAAATATGCGGGTCGCCCGCGCAGTTTGAATTGCAACTGACGCGCCTTACTAGCGTACCGCGTTACATCAAGCGAATCAGTTCGCTTCGATCGATATAACTAGGTAAGTAACGACAAAACAATCAAAGCGCCGTCACGGCCATGCTGACATACGCACGTCCCTGTGCGTGCGTTCTATTTGCGCAGTGCACGTCTCTCGTTATCTGCAAATAAAGGAAAGAAATCTGGTAGAGATACCATTTATCTCCCCTAGCTCGTCCATCCCTGACAGAATCTAGACGTCACGCTACCAACTTCTTCAGTGATGTATAGTTCGTTTGATGTACCAATCGACAGATGGTCCGGACATAGACTCCAGTGAGCTAGCCCCTTCATCTCAACATAGCCAACATGTGTTTCAAAGACTAGGCATAGTTTCCATTGAGCTTCAACCCCTGAGCTTAGACCTCTCAAGTCAGCCCAACAACTTAGTACAACCCAACTACTGCGCATCAGATTGATCGGGAACGTCGGCCGCTAAGCCAGTTCCTCCTAACAACAATACGCATAGTCGATCAGTCACACACACAGGACACACATTTAAGAACAGGAAACACGCATTAGGTACACAATACATTCTCACCTCATCGATCACATTTCATCGACTTCGGAAGCGGTAATAGTCGCGGAACTAGCGCTGAGCGTATTAGAGCTTGCTACCGAGAGCGTATCACTTTCATCATCGGACGATAACATGTTCTCATCCTCTAAACCTTGAGCCGCCGTCTCGGCCTCCTCATTACTTATGGTAGTAGCAATATCAACTAGCCCCTCAAAACCCCTGGGTACCAACCGCAGATTCTCATGAGCATATTTAAATGTACGATTCGAGCCATGGACTTGCTTCAATTCGTACCTGTCATTATCCAATACCCGAGTTATAACGAACGGTCCCCTGAACTTCCTTTGGAGCTTTGTCTGGTTGCGTTCGCTACATTTCATGAAAACATGATCACCTTGAGATAAAGGTCTGACCCTGGCTTTTCCCTTGTTAAACCTACCTACTTCTGATTGTGCTGCCTTGTTTATACTATCTGATGCGCTTTTTCGGATTGAATCTAGATCTAATCTATCAATGGCCTCTTTATGTGGTGTAATCGCTGCTATACCTAACGATTGAGCATTGATACCGAACATCAACTCAGTGGGAGTATAACCTGTTACGCGGCAACGAGTAGAGTTGAGAGCTAATTGGACCTCTGGCAGCTCTTCGCGCCAAGTCTTGTGTGGGTCATTTTCTATGATGGTAAGGAGGCATTTAAGAGTACGCATAACCCTCTCTACTTGCCCATTGGCTCTGCTAGATCCTGTGGCAATAAGGTGAAGTTCGATGCCATGACTACTACAGAATTCTTTAAATTCTGTACTTATATAGCAGCGACCTTGATCTGATATGATGCGTTTGGGGGCTCCAAAGAGGCATACAGCTTTTTTTAAGGATTTGATGGCACATATTGCATTCAGAGAAGGAGTATGTTCTAAAAGGACATACTTTGTGAAAGAGTCAATTAGCACGGATACGTATTCCTTTTGGTCGCTTTTACCACTTAATTTTCCTGAAATATCAACGTGCACAGTATGCCACGGAGTGGCAACTTTAGGAATGGGGTGCAAGCGAACCTGTTGAGGTCCGGAAGGTCCTTTGGAGGTTTTGCAAACAATACACGAATCAACGAACATTCGCACCTGCTTTGCCATTTGGGGGAACCAATACTGTTCGTACAATTTATCAAGTGTCTTTTCTGCTCCTAAATGTTTTATTTCCATATGGATGTGATTGATTAATGTCCACACTAATGATTGGGGTACTATAGGCAACCACCGACTAATTTTATTACGTTCTATTTTGCGATAAAGGACTCCCTCTCTAATATCATATGTGTGCCTAACAGCTTCTGGCAGCTGGCCATTGGAGTGCTTCAAAATAAGATCTTGAATAAAATTGTCACGCGCTTGTTCGACAGCTAACCATCCTTGATGGAGCTCTACAAAGTTAACAGCCTTACCAGGCTGATTTGAAACTAGTTTATTCGCATGAGAAGTACTGGGTTCGGGATCAGGCAGGGGGTTTCTAGAAAGGAAGTCTGCATGCTCCATTGAACTGCCCTGTTTGTGGACTATTTCAAAGTCATATCCTTGAAGAATTGCCCACCAGCGGTGAACTCTGGGTGTCAAGTCGGTCTTTGCTTTGGACGCCTTTAACGAGTTACAGTCAGTAAAAACCGTAAAGTGCTGGCCATACAGGTAATGACGAAAGTTCTCCACCGCCCGAACAACTGCCAGCGTTTCGAGTTCATAGGAATGATACCTCGACTCGGTGTCAGTTGTTCGTCGGCTAAAGTAGGAGACAACATGAGGAACGGTATTTTTTCTTTGAATTAGTATGCCACCATATCCTTCGGCACTGGCATCGGTGTGCAGTTCTATGGGAAGCTCGCGGTCAAATATGGTCAGTACCGGTTCCGTCGTTAGAATTTGCACAATACTTTTGTGGATGTTATCGTGTACCTCAGTCCATTTAATCGGGCCTTTCAGTTTGGTAAGCGGATATAGTGGACCGACAAGGCGGGTATAATTGGGAATGAACCGTCTGAAGTAAGACGCCAAACCTAAAAACTGACGAACATGGGAAGCTGTCTTTGGAGTAGGAGCATCTTTCAAAGCCTGTACTTTTCGAGGGTTGGGAGTGACTTCCCCTTCTCTAATTACATATCCAAGATAATCTACCTCCTTTTTCATGAATTTACACTTGTGTATGTTAAAAGAAAAGCCAGCCTCAGAAAGCGCTTTCAGAGTCATGTCTAGTCGCATCAGGCCTTCGTGAACGTTTTTAGAGAAAACAAGAACATCGTCCATGTAGGCTAGAGCTACTTGGTCTTTAAAAGAGCCCAGGGCTTTATTTATGCAACGCTGGTACACGGAAGCGGCATTACGTAGCCCAAAAGGCATGGCCAAGTACTCAAACTGGCCGTCTGGAGTCACGAAGGCTGTGCGCGCGACACTATCACCTTCCAGGTCAATAGGGATTTGGTGGTATCCTGACGCCATGTCTAAAGAAGAGAAGTAATGAGCACCAGTTAGCCTGTCTATTTGTTCGTCTATGATGGGCAGGGGATAGTGTTCGGGCTTAGTATTCGAATTTAGCTCCCTATAATCTACACACATCCTATCTGAATTGTCCTTCTTTTTCACCAGTAAAATAGGACTGGCGAATGGTGAGTTACTTTCCCTAATAACACCTGCCTGAAGTAACGAGTTGACCTTATCTTTAACAATGTCTTTCTCAGCTGGAGAGAGTCTATAAGGCCTTCTCTGAACCGTTTTATGGGGATCTATGGGATCTATACGTAAAACACCAGTCGTTACTCTGCGGGTAGGTATACCTTCAATGAATGAAGCCCTATATTTTTGCAAGATATTTAGCAAGGCCTCCCTCTCATCACCTTCTAAATCAGTTTCAATACTAGAAATATTTAAGTTACCTTCGTCTTTACTCAAGTTAAAATTTTCTAAAAGGGAAAATTCAATGCGGTCACTGTCTATTTCTACTCTAACCCCTTGGTCTAATAAATCTCTCCCTATGATGATAGGCTCGCTTATGATACCATCCGGCACAACGTGAAGCAAAAGTGATATCGGAATACTTTGAATAATGACAGGGCTTAGGATCTGTGTGACACAATGAACATTAGATTTTCCTATACCTTTTAAACATACTACCTCATTACGGTAAGTACCCAGAAACTTCTTCGACAAGCTATCGGTAATGAGCGAGCAGGCGGACCCACTGTCAAAAAGAAAAGAAACTGTCTCACCGGACGATGTTGTTAGCTCAGCTCTAATAGGTGTGCGCTCGCAGAGGTGCACCTCCTTCACAGCTCCCGCAGCTCCAGCACCACCCTTCCGTTCAGCACAGGTGGACGCCAGGTGTCCAGGTTGCCCACAGACATAGCATAGGATTGGCTGCATCTTCTCACCGGGTCCTCGCGGCTTGTCTGATGTTCTTGACATAGTTGTAACTTCTTTTTTTCGCTTGCGACAATCCACAGCTCTGTGTCCCAATATACCACAGTTGTGACATACTCCTGTGAACCGGTTTTCAGCATATCGTGGTCTCTTCATTTCGGATTCATGACCTTCAGAGTATTCAGAACGCCTTTTTGTAGGCACACCATTTAATATTCGGCATAGCTGTGATCTAGTTGTTATTGAGCGAGAATTAAGCTCGCGACGTAAAAAGGTGTCCTTGTGACAAAGCAAAGACGTCACAAAACCCGTCATCATATCTTCGGACATTTCTACGCGCGGGATACGCTCAATAAGGCTCCATAAGCGCATAGCTGCTTCAGAAGCTGTCTCTTTAGCACCAATTTGGAAACGCATAACTTCGTCAAAATAATCCTGTGGCATCATTGGCCTTGAAAACTTGGCCAACAGCAGCTCTTTAATTCGTGGCCATTCTAGCTGAGATACGTCTAATTTGGTCAAGCACGAAGCTGCTCTGCCCTTTAAAGCATGCGTCAGTACCAGTAATAATTCTGCCCCTTGCAACTTTCTACTATGGATAATGATCTCAGTTACACGGCACCAACCTTCAATATCGGCATCAGCGTCATCAGGATCGAAATGTATCAGCTGCGTCGTCACAATGGTTGGTTCAATTTGTTGAGGGGTGGCCATTAATCGCGTCAGTAGCGTCTCCATTCCTTGAAGCCAGTTTGGCGTGGCTGCTTGACTATTCTGTCGTTGCTCCTCATGATGATGCCCTCTAGATCCCACATCTGATGTAGGAACAGGCACCCCATCAGGGGCCTGCGGCTCAGCCGGTAAAGACATTGAAGCCCCATCCGGTTCGTCCATGATCTTTTAGTAATGTGGCGTGAGTAATCGGGCGAGGAGACTGACAAAAACACTTTTATTCGGCAATCACTTTAATTACAATTCACATTAATCTTGTTGGAAATGAACACTCAATTTCTAAATTAAATAACTGCAACGATCGAGACGTTCCGTGATACACATAGCAGGCAAGTCCGTACTTGTCGAGCGCACACCAAAATATGCGGGTCGCCCGCGCAGTTTGAATTGCAACTCACGCGCCTTACTAGCGTACCGCGTTACATCAAGCGAATCAGTTCGCTTCGATCGATATAACTAGGTAAGTAACGACAAAACAATCAAAGCGCCGTCAGATAGATATTCTTTATTGCACAAAAACAAATACAATTTTGGTATGTCAACAACAACGACAGATATTATTTTAAGTCATATTTTTGAAAAACCAGTCTACTTGATTGGATGGCGATTCCATGTAAACTTTTCGAGCCTTTTATTATTATTTTAAAATTTGAACTACAAAAGATAATAATGATGATGATTAGCAAAAAAAACCTAAAATAAAGTAATAAATACTAATAATCCCTGTTGGGTGGAAATACCAATTCGTTCAGTCCCTTTGTAAAAGCTATATTCATTGAATGTATTATGTGCGGATACATACACTTCGATGCCATTATTTACATAGTCAATAGTAACAACAGATGAATTAAATATATTATCATAGATAGATCCTTTATCCAATATATAAGGGCCCAGTACTAAGTGAAAATTAGTTTAGTTGCAAAATACTCCAAGATGTACACTGCAAAGGCATTTCTTCTTAGCTTCGTGGTTTTGGTGAGAACTTTCATTTATTTATAAAACAAATTGTTTTTTTAGTTTCAGGTATGCAACTGGTAGTTAAATTTTTTCACTTTTGTCTCAGCTTAATAGGACGTCTTTACTTTCTAAAGAGAAACCAAATATGTATTTCAAAATTTATTATAATTTATAATAAATAATATGAAATATTTGATTTTAAACTTTCGCGTTGAATTATACAAATAATTTAAATACGGGACAAAACGCGTTTGTTTTTCTATGTAAGTACATACTCGTAGTAGCATATAGTCGTGGTCGTAGTCGTGGTCTCAAGCGAACTGGAGGAGTATGTACTTACATATAAAAATTACCGCGTTTTGTCCCGTATACATTAATTATTGACAATTATTTGGCTCACATATTTACCTACCGTTAAAATAATTAACATTGAAATAATATGTGCTGCCTGTTATCTTTGATCTATTGGTTCT
>JADPWL010001362.1:0-12423 GCA_019059595.1 Marasmia exigua | reverse complement strand
AAACTGCTTCAATGGTCCACTCCACGAATGCACTAGTATTGGGAGGAATGGCGAAGGATTATGAAGTAGGCTATAAACACTGATGTGACTTGCACGACCACTCTGCCAAGAGCGTAACAACAAAAAGATGGCTGTGAGGAGCCATAGAATACGGAGCTGATAACTGGAGACTAGTTTAAAAATCAAAAGTCAGCCAAAGAGCTAAGAGGGCTGTGCTTGGATTTTCTCTGAAGGATTCCTTCAGAATTAATGAAGTTCAAAGAATCACCGACATAGTTTGTAGGATCGGCCAGCTTGAAGTTGCTTTAAAAGCATAGTGCAATTTTTTATCGGAGTCTAAAAACTTACAAGACATTCACACTTCTAGCAAATCCAAATATAGCTCCGGGTTCCGAAGTGCAGAGCAAGTTGGAAGACGTTGGTTGGTCAGTTGCGAACTGCTGACGGTCGCGAACACCAATTAACATCGCCCACTATCGGTGCACTTTTTAATTGAAACTCGGCTGATACCAGATCCTTTGTGAGACTGTTTATAGGGAAAGTTGGTGGCTTCCGGTGATACTTGGTAGCTATTGTTGAATGAGATTGTTTCAATTTTGTTTTTTTTTTTCAATCCGTGTCTATTGGTGACAGGGTTCGATGTCCGAGTCGGGCCAAAAATGTGTACCTAAGTTTTCGGTAAGAAATTCTTAGTGGCATCCGGGAGTCTTGTACCCGTTAAGCCGTTGGTCCTAGGCCCAATCTCTCTCCGGCGTGTCACAGTAGTGTCCTATCGGATTATGAGGGTAAGGGAATAGAGAGTACACTTGTGTTTGCGCACACACTTGAGCACTATAATGTATCCTGCGTAGCTGTTATCGGTTGGAGGATATTATTATTCTTATTAAATTAACCTTAGTTGTAGCAGATGCAAGTTTTGACAAAGGTAAGTTATGGTACACGTAAGTTGTGACTTAGCAGCAAATGGCAACCAAAGGAGGCAATTTGTTTAAATACGTTAGTAGCTGAACAATTAATCATACAGCAACAGAAATAGCCCAATAATCCGTAGATACAGCTACAAGACAGGGATTGACGTAACACAGGGTTTGCCTCAGAGAAGTCGATACAGGATCCAATTTGCTGTGCCAAATTATCCTTGAATAAGTGACAAGGAAGCCAGAAGAGTCTTTTCGCTGCGGACATTTCGTAGAACCTTCTAGATATGACTTGTTGTACTAAGGACCGATTCGACTTATCTTAATCCAATACTAAATCTATGGTATAGCACTGTCATTATATACAAAAAAAAAAGAAACAAAAAAGTTTATTTGTTAAAAATCCGCCCAATCTGACAGTGTTAATGTAAGGCAAGATTAACAAATAGTATAATGTAATTAATGTCCAATAAAATAGTATATCTCTATCGCTACCTCTCTCTCTCTCTCCCTCTCTGTCTCTCTCTCTCTCTCTCTCTCTGTGTGTGTGTGTGTGTGTGTGTGTGTGTGTGCGTGCATGCGTACGTGCGTGCGTGTGTGTTTGTTTGTGTGTGTATGTGTGTGTGTGCCAGTCATGTTCGTCTATGTGATTGTATTCCTTTATTACAATTTCTGTATCCAGGTAGCTAAGCGTCTTTAACCAGTGTACAAGTTTAGTTTTGATCTTTTCAGGATCTTGGATAGTTCTCAGTATCCTGGGTTCCGATTGGACAGGATGCTGAGGCCAGGTTCCTGATAATTTTTGTCAAAAACAAAATTAACTCACCAATTTATGAAATATTTCAACAAAAATTAACCTAAACTAGGCCTATGCGCTAGCATCTGACATATCAAGACGCCAAAATCAGTCACATTTACTATTTATTTCGTAAATAAAAATCTTACCAGGATTCTGTGAACTCCACTGATTATGACACAACTTCACACGCCGAACGCATTGGGCTCATTACACAGCGTGCTTGGTGAAAATAGATAGATCAAAAATTATTTGTCTTTTTCGTAGGTACTATCGACTCCGCGAAACGGTAAAGGCGCTTGGCAAATAGTCTAGTGAATATTTGCTGACAAAATGTACGCTTGGGTTTGTTCAGTGTCTGGGTGTAATATATGTATTTAAGTATATATTTGTGTTCCTCTGTTGTCTGATATCTATAACACAAGTGCTTAAGCTACTTAGTACGGAATCAGGTCAACGTATGAGATGTTGTGAGAGTTATTATTATAAAAAAAAAACAATTTTTATCATATTTTGGTTGAGCCGCCAAAAAATCCTTAGTTTGTAGAACTACCCAGCTGTGTAATTTGATTTGATAGCTTTCATCAGGTTGTGTACGTTTGTTAGGGGTGAAGCAAATAAAGTTACTTTCTTTGATACTCAATGTAAGTAAATTTGTATCTAACCAATTTTTTACAATATTAAATCCCTCTACTGCTGATTTTTGCACATCGTCCCATGATTTACCTGAGAATTATTATGTCTGTACCATCAGCATACAATTCTGATGTTATTGGTTACTCTATGGTAAGGCTTAATCTATATTTATCCACGGAAAAAGATTGCTCGAATCGGGGCTTAGTGTGTTATTTAGGGAATCCCTTTCATTGATATTATGGACTCGTAATTAATTCATAAATAGTTAAGCTTAGCTTTGAAATAGGATATAGGTAATTAATGTGTAAAGTAAAGCATAGTATCAGCCTATAAGTATACTGTCCCACTACAGAGCAAAGGCCTCCATCATAGAAATCAAGTCATCGCTGCTATGATTTAATCACCACGCTTGCCAAATGCGAATTAGTGATCACAGACCCGGGCAATATTCGAAAAATTCGAAACATACTTTTTGCTCGACCCGGGAATCAAACCGGGCCCTGAGATCACGGCCCGGTACTTAAATCAATAGACCAACAGGACAGCATATAATTTTACATGAAGTTGAGTTTTCGCAACATCTATTGTACCTAGCAAAGTAATAATTTGCTCATTGTCGAATTTTGTGCAGCTCATCTGTTACATACTTTTTGTATGGAGCCTACCACTTCGTTACCATAAATAAAAAGAAATGATAAGTTCTGCGGTGCTTTTTTTGTTTGTTATTGAAAAAAGACTAACGTCCTAGTGAATAAATTAAGTGCAAGTAGAAAATGTCTATAAATAGGAATAGGTAAAAATACATGCGCGACTATGTCCCAATTGAAATTTAATAATAAATTGCGCAAATAATTTAAAGAGTAAGTAGGAAAAACATACACTTGTATACGTGTATGTTTTTATGTATCATACGATAATAATCTCCAAATGCCAAAGGTCGTGGGTTCGATCCACACACTGAACAAACATACATGCCCACATTGTACTAGTATAGGTAATACAACCGCGACCGCGACTCGATCGATCAGCCACGTACGCAGGATATATTATTGTGCTCAAGTGTGTGCGCAAACACAAGTGCACTCTTCCCTTACCCTCATATTCCGAAGGGGACACTACTGTGACACGACAGGAGAGAGATCGAGCGCAGGACGAACAGGTTAACGTGCTTTCCGAGGCACGGGGGTACAAGAAGTCCACCTTCCAAACTCTGGGCTGCCACTAAGAATTTCTTACCCAAAACGTACAAATGTTTGGCCCGACTCGGGGATCGAACCCGGGACCTTTGCGCAGTCGTCATTTTAAAGTGCGACCCACTAACCACAGCACCACCAAGGCAGGCAATGTGAGAGAAGCTGTATCTATGTAGGTAGGTTAATGTTAAAGAGGCTCAGCGACCCGAAGTGGATCTTGGTCTCCGACACGAGAATTTGCCATTCCGTTTTCAGCCATCTATACCAAGCCAAAGCCGTGTGGTCCCCGGCAGAGTAGAATAGGCCACCCTCGATCTTACCGACGAGTCGTAAAAGGCGACTAAGGTAAAGCTGCTGGCATGATCATCAGCACCCAGAGAAGGAAAACTCTGCATTTATATCAAAACCCTCGCCAACCCGTCTGCCAAGTGTGGTGAGTATGGCAATTACCCCTCATGATTGAGGGAGGCCCGTGCCCCAGCAGTGGGGACTTAAATGGGCTGATGATGATGATGATACCAAGCCAGCCTTTGTAGATATTATTTTATAGCAAAGAACCAACAAACAAGTTTACAATAGGCTTAAGCTAATACAAGAATAATTGACTTAATTGATAACTGTAAACCCAACAGATGGTCACATTATTCTTAAATAGGTATCATTAAAAAAACACTTTAGAGACCCGTATAATAAAATAATAAAGTAGATAACAAAAAGTTAAAATAGGAATACATGTGAAGTGTGTGCGTGTGATGCTTGAAATAAATAAGTATCATCATCATCATCGTCAGCCCATTTAAGTCCCCACTGCTGGGGCACGGGCCTCCCTCGATCACATGTGGGGTAATTGCCATACTCACCACGCTTGGCAGGCGGGTTGGCGAGGGTTTTGATATAAAAGCAGAGTTTTCCTTCTCTGGGTGCTGATGAGCATGCCAGCAGCTTTACCTTAGTCGCCTTTTACGACACCTCGGTAAGAGTGAGGGTAGCCTATTCTACTCTGCCGGGGACCACACGGCGTTATAATAAGTAAGTAAGCGTGGAGCATATTTGTGTGCGTTTGATTGTAACTAAGTAGGTTTGTTGTGTATGTGTGTGTATGCGTTGCGTGTAACTATTTATTATGGCGTATGTATAAGTGAGTGTTTGTGAGATATAATATTTCAATAGATGACCGAGATCCTACTCGACTTGCTTTATTCGACTGCTTTATTAACTTATTTATTTATTAGATAGGTCTCCTGATAGTACAAACAACAAACCTTAGACAGATCCCTAACAGAACAAAGCTGGATCACACTCCCGTCGCAGAAGGTCGCCCATAAATCATCGGGATATGTAAATGCGCATGTAACACACATCTGCTCGGAACACAAAGAATTACTTAGGTACGGAGTCTCGGGGCGTATTTCCACCGTCGCACCCTGATGTACGAGTTCGATAAAACCATACACGAACAGGATTGAACTTGGCTTCATCCTAGCGTTTCCCGGTTATGGCCAAAGCTGTCCCTTTGTTGCCTAGGTTACGCTTAGACAATGATTCAGGCTTTGGGAAGTCTGGGTCCAGACTGACCTTGTAACAATTTTTAATACATCGTCATCGTCAGCCCATTTAAGTCCCCACTGCTGGGGCACGGGCCTCCCTCAATCACATGAGGGGTAATTGCCATACTCACCACGCTTGGCAGACGGGTTGGCGAGGGTTTTGATATAAATGCAGAGTTTTCCTTCTCTGGGTGCTGATGATCATGCCAGCAGCTTTACCTTAGTCGCCTTTTACGACACCTCGGTAAGTGTGAGGGTGGCCTATTCTACTCTGCCGGGGACCACACGGCACATACATTTCTTATTAAACCGCGTATTTGTACTGACGGTGTTGCGCTACACGTTGGGCAACATGTAGCGCTGTTCCGTGTGTGGGTGTATACGGCAAAATGTCGTGTTCGTGACGCGTTGCGCGGTGTTGCGTAACGTGCCCAATAAAAATTACCTTCCCCTTTAAAATCACTATATTGATCAGGTTAAAAATCACGATGCAACCAGCGTGGTGACTGACGGTAAATGGTGTTGCGCTACACGTTGCGCATCATGTAACACTACTCTGCGTGTATGGCAAACGCTTTGATCGCGAGAAGCGTTGCGCGGTTTTAAGGGTTCCGTAGCAAAGGGCCAAAAACGGAACTATAATAGATTTGTCATGTCTGTCTGTCCGTCTGTCCGTCCATCATCATCATCATCATCATCAGCCCATTTAAGTCCCCACTGCTGGGGCACGGGCCTCCCTCAATCACATAAGGGGTAATTGCCATACTCACCACGCTTGGCAGACGGGTTGGCGAGGGTTTTGATATAAATGCAGAGTTTTCCTTCTCTGGGTGCTGATGATCATGCCAGCAGCTTTACCTTAGTCGCCTTTTACGACACCTCGGTAAGAGTGAGGGTGGCCTATTCTACTCTGCCGGGACCACACGGCCAACGGTCTGTCCGTCCGTCCGTCTGTAAGTCACAGCCACTTTTTTCCGAAACTATAAGAACTATACTATTGAAACTCGGTAAATAGATGTATTTGGTTAACAGCATTACGATTAATACACAAAAATGGGAAAAGAAATTTGGGGGGGCCCCATAGTTAGAACCAAAACTCTACATTTTTTTTCATCAAACCCATACGTGTGGGATATCTATAGATAGGTCTTTAAAAATGCTGTTGAGGCTTCTAATATATTTTTTCCTAAACTTAATACTTTGCGCAAGAGATGCTCCCAAAGTGCAAAACTATTGCTCTGTCTCTTTCACATGCACCACAATGAAAGGGAAAAGCGATAGTTTTCGACAGCAAGAACAGTTTTTAAAACTTATGGTAAGAGTACAGATGGTGATTAACAGTTAATGTCAGATAAAAAAAACTAAGAAACAAGGGTTGCATCCGTAACCGCTTGTGATTGAAATACTTATTATAGGTAGTCGTTTTAGGTTAGATAAACTTTCACTCGTAAAATCTATTTAAGAAAAATATATGAATCCGAGAAAAAGGATTTGTTCCGAATCCACTAGAACAATTAAGATGAAGTAAATAAACCAAACATGCATGTGTCAAATGAAATTAAGATTCATTCAAAGAATTTTAATTTTGTGGGTTACTGAAGTATTTATACAAACAATAAAAACAAAACAACCATTCCTATACTTTACAACTAGCTCATAGTAAAATCGTTGCTTGAGTAAATAACGATGGCTTAGTGCAATTGTAAATCATAATATCGGTACTTCGATCATGCACATCGACGGTGCTACCAACTGGTGCCATTAATTTGTACTAAGTCAATTCTGTAAGTCAATACAAAGTGCTGCCACCGATAGTTACTTCAAGTTCCTTATTTAGATAGCTTTGTTCACAATTTCACTAACTACAATCTGTAAATAGTGCAATGAGCAATTTTCCATTAGGCATTTATTAACTTTAATGTAACTCGCTAGATGTTGTAAGCAGTCTCTATATGTTTCAGATGTTGGATGATCTGATATATCCTATGCTCTCTAATTTATGGAGAAATTTCCCAGTGCTAGGTTTTTTACGTTTACTTTCTATAATTATAACACTGAAATAAATATTTATACCATGAAAACTTATAACGAAAATTTGGTTTGAACTAGATCTAGTAAGCAGTTTTTTTAACCGTAAACCGCAATTTACCTTCTATTTAGTCAACTCAATTGTTTTACAATTAAGTATTTTTTATTATTTATTTATTTATTTATACAAAATCTTACAACTAACATTACAGGTTTCCCCAATGCGATAGTGTAGATTACTTTTCTAACCTAATTTATTTTGTGCTATAACAAATTATAAATAAAGTAGCCTTTGTAAATTCAGTCAAAGAGCAGCTAAACACGTCGACTGTCTCAGCGACCTCGTTAAATGTGCGCAATGCTCGTGTTAGTGGCGCTTCCTTTAATATATTGGTCCGTGCGTGCGGGACTGCGAATAGAGGCGGCCGCCGCCGGCGCCAGACGTACCTGTCCGGCACGCAAAGCGCCATGCTCTGCAGCACGCCTGGGTGGTACACCTGCCCCCGAAGGACTTTTAGCAGGTACACCGCTAGGTTTAGACCCCGTCTAGCCTCTAATTTGTTATATCCCACCATTCCGAGCACGAATAGGGTAGGATACATCAGTGGGTAAAACGGGTATACGCCATATAACTTCAAATACAGAAATCTGGTAAATTTATTCTGTATGCGTTCAATCATAGACTTATATTTGTCTTCATAGGGTGACCAGATAAATGCACAACCTTCCAAATGACTTTTTACTAGTGCCTCATACAAAGCTTTCACTGCGTTTAGGTTCGTAAAACGTTGAGATTGACGTAGGACGAATCCCAAATTCCGGTACGCCTTCTTACAAATTTTAACAATGTGCCCCCGGAAATTCAAACTTGTAGTAAAATGCACTCCAAGGTCCTTTGTTTCCGTTACTCGCTGCATTGGCGTCCCATCCACTGTATAAAAAAAGCAACGCGGTTGTTTAAACAACGTAAAGGACATAACTGAGCACTTAGAAACATTAAAATGTAATCTGTTCTTGTGGCTCCATTCCACTACCCTGTCAATATCATCCTGCAGCTTTTCACAGTCAACTGCATTTCGGATTTCACGAGCCAACTTCAAGTCATCCGCAAAAAGAAGGCAGACCGACTCTCTGACAATATTGGGCAAGTCATTTATCATCAGGTTAAACTCTAAGGGTCCCAAATTACTTCCTTGGCTGACTCCTGACCTGGTGTAATACGGCATTGACTGTTGCCCACCCCAATCTACATATTGTCGCCTGTCTTTCAGATAACTGGCAAAGAATGACAGTGTTTTTGGAGTGAAGCCAGCAAGGGCTAACTTTTCAAAAAGAATGTCATTGTCAACGGTGTCGAATGCCTTCTGAAAATCAAAGTATGCGACATCCACTTGACTTCCAGAGTCAACAGCTGGCACTACATAAGTCATCAGTTGTAACAGATTACTCGAAGTATTGCAAGCAGGGCGAAATCCATGCTGAGCATCTGACAGCTGAGGTCTTATGTGTAAATATATTGAGTGGTATATGGCGGACTCAAAAACCTTTGCTGGCGTAGGCAAAATAGCCACCGGTCTGTAATCACGCGCCTCCACCCCTCCTCCCCCCTTAGGCACCGGGACAACCCTGGTCAGCTTCCACTGATCAGGAAACACTTCATTTTCAAGGCATGTGTTAAATATGTGCAAAAGAGGACCCTCTAGTACCATATAGCAGTCCCTAAAAATAAAAGGCGGTATACCATCAGGTCCCGTGGAATATTTTGGTTTTAGCTTCCGTAACGCTCGCCTTATATCTTCTAACTGCAATGCATGCACCTGTACTCTGGCTGCGTCAGCCGCTCCCAGTTTGCTTACCGAAGCTACGTCCAGTAGGGCTTGCTCCGGATAGTACACCGAACGGAAGAATTCAGCAAACTCACTAACACATTCCGTTTCCGAGAGGGCACAACCATTTTTTAACCAAGTTCTTTTTATTTGCATTACTTTTCTTCGAATTAACGAAATGCCAGAATGACTTTGGGTCTTTTTCAAGATTGTATTGCACCCTATCCCTATGTCGATTATGAGCAAGATCTACCGCCTTCCTCACCCTCGCCCTACACCGCGAAAACTCTTCATAGTCTTCGTGAGACTTACTTTTTTTGAACCGCTTATGCAATTTTTGTTTTAACCGTATATCGGATATAATGTCTGATGTATAAAACTCTGGATATCTATAATTAGAAGGGACTTGCTTTTTATTAGGGACGCAATCTTGTATAGCTTTATATAAATTATGGTAGAAGTAATTTAAAGCTTCATCAGGATTTTTAATTAAGTAAAGATCATTCCAATCTATCTCCTGCAATCGACTATACAATAAAGAGAAGTTAGCTTTTCTAAAATTCCATTGACCATCAAGCAAGCGCGGCCGCTGGTCTGTTGTGCTTGCTCGATTATCATTCTCAACGGCAGTTAGTGTAATCGCAAGTGGCGGATGATACTCATCCACCGGCTGCAGACCCTCCGCCTCACAAACCGATATCGCGCCACGAACACCGTCTCCACTCAAAACCAAATCCAACTGTCTATTATTGCAATTGGGTACGCTGTTGCTTTGACTGAACTCGCAAAAAGCCAAAAAGTATTCATAATAATTACAAACATCAACACCAGCAGCGATCTTAAACGATGCATACTTCCCTCTAGATTTCAGCTTTTCTACTGTGCAGACAGCCTCGCTGCAAATAGATTGAAGATGCTGGAGTACCTGATCGGCGTCAGTCCCTTCCTTTACATAAAACAGGTGCAAATATTTCCATCTCTCCGATGCCTCTAGCACCGTAGCTCCCGGACCTGCCCTACCTCTTAGAACCGGCGGAACTGAGTTTCTCTGGCGCTTCTTCTTTACTTCCGTCCATTCACCTGCATCATCTGAACCGTGCAATTTTTCATTAGTAATAGTGACGCGCCGTTGTGGATCTTTCGAGTTACCAGAATGCCTAGATTTAGGTTTTATGCGGTCTAATCGTGGTTTAGGTGGCAGTACTTGGTCCGGTTTAGTAGCGTGATGATGTACCGGAAGCTCCTTCAGATCATTAGCAGTGTTTGGAATCTCCGATACGCTATGTGATCGAGGGCTTGTCTGGTCAGCCGTTTTCTTAATTTGTGTCGGTACATCAACCGCTGATTTAGAGAAGGTATCAACTTCTTTTTCCACTTCACCAAATTTTTTGTACAAGCTACTGAGTTGATCACGTATTTCCTCCTTTATCGCTAAACGATGTTCAACAAGCAACTTAGTGATCATTGCCGTCATACGATTTTCAAATTCCATTTGGCAATATTTTAATTCCTGAATCAAGGATGTGCGTATTGTATCAATTACGCTATCTGTTATTGAGTAGCTCTGATCAGTTATTGGCGCGCATCGCGTGCCGGTGCGTACTGTCACATTGTCCACACTACACATTGATATATCTGGACAATCGCTTGCGGCACTAATATCATGCGCGTGATATGATTGTCGCACCGGCGTCCCCGAGTTATCGCGTTTAGGTACTTTACTCAGACATTCAATACATATCCAGGATTTTTTATAATCTGCTGATAGTGTGGAATACACTTCAAAAGTAAAATTAGCACATAGGATATCGAATGTTTGTTTACATTTACTGCAATTCATGATACCAGTATTGTCGCCTATTGAGCTACGACATCCTGCGCAGATCACCCTTGTAGCCATCGTTCACCTGTATTCCGTCGCATGCACCGCGCGCCGGCGTTACCGCTAGTACGTAATAAGCTTCGAGAGCGCAACACTTCGTTCGCCTGGCCCGCGCTTAGTCGCGCAGTAGGTAACACGTACCGGGATGACTCGGAGTGCTTCGGCAACCGCCGGCAGCAGTCGTGCGTGTGGCGACCCGGATGATTCACCGGCTCTCAGCAAGCTCGCGCGTTGCCCGAGTCGAGGTCGTAGCCGTTAATTATATTTTTGCAAAATTGTTTTTTTAGCAGCATTCCGTAGCAGCAAGTAATATCTTACTTGCTGCTACGGAACCCTTCGTGGGCGAGACCGACTCGCACTTAGCCGGTTTTTTAAATATGTCTTTTTACATTTCATTTTGAAGGGGAAGGTGTGCGTGTATGTTTTTTTTTATTTTTGAGCCAATGACCTTTAATTTTTGTTGAAGTTTCTTGCGTAAAACTGTTTTCATTAGTGGAATTGGGCTGGTAGAACTAGCTAATGTAGGTGCTTCGCAAATTCACCAATGTGAAGGTATTTTTGTATTCAAATGGACTAGTTTTTCATGCTTGTTCACGACAATAGGCGAGTCTTTGAAAGTCAGCATTGATTTGATTCATGAGTCTTCGAGCACGCTTTTCCCAATAGGCGAGTCTTTGAAAGTCAGCACTGATTTGATTCATGTATCTTCGAGCACGCTTTTCCCAATAGGCGAGTCTTTGAAAGTCATCACTGATTTGATTCATGTATCTTCGAGCACGCTTTTCCCAATAGGCGAGTCTTTGAAAGTCAGCATTGGTTTGATTCATGAGTCTTCGAGCACGCTTTTCCCAATAGGCGAGTCTTTGAAAGATAGCATTGGTTTGATTTATGAGTCTTCGAGCAAGCTTTTCCCAATAACTGAAAGTAGTGTGTGTACACTACAGCGATATTGCAAAAAACAAATAGTGTCAGTTTTCAAACGCCAAAGTACAGTCCGCCAGATAAATGGAGCATTTTTAGTGAAACGGAGTCGCGCACTCTTTTTATTACTCAATCGAGTGGGCGACGAAAGGCGTGTAATTTCGACGGCTCGATAGTTTATTTTCCCTTAATATCGGATCTCAATCCGTGCTGATTGCAGACTAGCAGTTTTGAAAGGCAGGAAAAGCGAACTGAATAATTTTCCCCTCTGAAATCGAGTGAATGTGCAATACGATGTTACTTTTTCGCAGTCAAATGTGAATTTTCTATGAGATCCTGTGAATTATTACTAGTGGAGCAATGCTGTTTCTATTTGCTGAGCGATTAGCTTTTAGATTAACATTCGTTCATTCATTTGGATGTACCTATTATGATTTCTTACGTGTAGGTATGGTCAGCATCAAAAGTATCTTAACACTTTAGTACCATATCAAAGTAAGATTTTTACGAACCCCTTGGAAACTGTCTATAATAGGCAGAGCAGTTTCTTTGACATGGTACTAAAGTGTCAAGCTACTTTTGATGCTGACCCTATACTCGGATAGACCAGTTAGCTGTCGGCAGTTACTAAGTACATCCGCTCAAAACGTACTAATTTTATGTAGGTACACGAGATT
>JADPWL010001358.1:0-17635 GCA_019059595.1 Marasmia exigua | reverse complement strand
GTACGAACAAACGATATAACTGTTTTTTTTTTTTTTTTTTTTTTTTAATTTTATTAAGAAAACCAACAGCATTACAGGTTACATAAACATTGTTTTTTAAGTTACAAAGAGTAAAGCTAATAACAGGTTTCCCTTATTTATACAATTAATAAAAGTACCTTAGTATAATGTGTTTAATAGAATAATGCGTTTACCCATAAGCTGCACCATGCCAAATCATGCAGAGTTTTCAGATATTAAGAGAGAAATTAAGGTGGAAAATTAAGATAATATAAAAAGTAGTTAAACGACAAAGCATGTACCATCGGTTAAGTGTGTTTGTGAGTTCTACTTAGTAACATTATATAATGTGTGTACGTGTGTCTGTGTGCGTGTGTGTTTGTGTGTGTGTGTGCGTGTATGCGCGTATGTGGTTGCGCGCGTATGTGTGTGTGTGTGTGTGTGTGTGTGTGTGTGTGTGTGCGTGCGTGCGTGCGTGCGCGTGTGTGTAGGTATGTTTATTTAATAAATTCATACAAATGTTAGATAACAGATGAATCACAATACCCATTATGTACGTAAGAGAATATTAGGTACACCGAGACTCTGAACTAACGGGTGTTCATCGAACACATCCTGTCCAGAGTGGGAATCAAAACCATGAAATTTGGCGCCGTCGCGTCGGGCAGTTAAGATAAGTAACATGTTGTGTACCTACTTAGATTTTATATATATTATTCCCTTGTGAACGACATGCATACCGTATGCAATACGCATGCCGTGTGGTTTATGAAAAGTTATGGTCTACTCAAGACGTTAAATTTTTAATGGTCATAATAGCGTGATTTTTAAATGCAATTTTTGAAGTTGTAAATAGGTCAATGTGACTAAATTTATTATTATAGGTTCTTGATAAGCGAGCGAGAACGGTATTTGCACCATAGTTAGTGCGTCGCCAGGGCACATTCAGCAGTGGTGTGTGGCGAGTGCGGCGCGTCGGCGCACAGAACTGCACATCTTGCAATAACTCCGGGCAGTCCACACGGCCCCGCAGTATGTCATACAAAAACGAAACGTCCAGTACGTCTCTCCTGTCTTCCAATGTTACGAGACCGTTCAGGTCACACCTGTGTGAATATGATTCAACCGGCAGCCGACAGCGGTACGAGATGTGTCTACTGAATATCTTTTGTATACGTTCAATTCGGTTAATGTGAGTTTTATATCGGGGTGACTGTTGTTCGCGACCACTGACCACCACCTCAGATCACGACCACTTCTTTGGCCACTATATTATGTTATGTAATTCTAAATTATCTATTCTTAAAAGAACGTTAGCTAGTATTTAAGTTGCGACAACCTTTTTTACCAGTTCAGTTGTTAACAAGTACTCGTACCTGTAACTGTCTCTAATATAATATGTGTCGGATAATGGTGGCGGTTCACCGCTATTTTCAGACATTGTGGGCTTACAGAATGGGTCAAAGGCAATAAAATGATGTGCCACACCGATTTGACACTAATTTTATTGTTACAAATACAAAATCACACTTTACAATTTAATAATTGAAAACACTTTCACTCCCGATCAATAATTACTGCGGTAGGCTGACTTTAAAATCTAAACTGATAGTGATACACAGCAGTTTCCTAGAGCACGTCTTCACTCGACGACTCACGACGTAAAAGTAACACGGTGAACATTCGCTTCAACCTTCTAGACTCTGCCAAAGGACGACAATCAGGATTTTCGTTGTTGGTGCGTCACTATCAATATAGCAACTATACTCATTACCTTCCGACATATGTAAATACCAGTGCTGTGTTCAAGTGGTTTCCTTGGCTATCATTTTTCCCACTCCATCCTCACAACCTCATCCAATCATTTCGCCCTCCTCCTCATTATCATTTTCATCTCCTTCAACTGTAAACAACGACGAACATTGCAATTTAAGTAAAAGTCTGTAAAAAGCTAATCAATTAACACCGTACTGACTTCAATAGTGCTCTTTATATTCTGCAAATAACCAGCTCAGAATGTTCTCCAATCCTAATTACATTCTTTTCCTAACTCAAGTGTACAACAGTCAGTTCGTATTTTCTCGCGACAAAAAATGCGTCAACATCCGGCGGAAACGTCTCCCCCCGCTGTGTCCTTCAGCCGGTATCGATGCAACCCCCCGAATTGAACGGTTCCGAGTCGCAAGGGAAAGAATTAATAAATCTACCATTTTTCTTTGCAATCGTTCGGCAGTCGCGTTGACAAATTAGCCTATAAATCCTACGACGAATAACGACATTACCTATATTTGTTGCCGGACTACACTCGCCCCATTTCGATGGGAGCGCAAACGATTCTCAACTGTGTTGCTTTATGATAAAGCTGTTTTGAGTGGGAGAGAGTGTAGTTCAGGTGGGTATGTACAAGATTAATGGGGAAATGTCTCTGTCGTGGCCTTCTAAGACACGTTGGCCTATGTTTGGGCAAATCGGCCGTTTGGCTACGACGCCCGCGATACTGAATGTTTTACATCAGCTGTCTGGGTTAATGGACTGTGCCATAAATAAAGTGTCGAGACATCCTATTTATTCAATTTTAAGACCCCGACAGGCAGCAAAAAGTATGAGTAAAATTTAACGCGTGTGTCTATGAGTCTATCTATATGTATTTGATATTGTTTAGACCTTAGAATCTAGGGGGAACGGCAGTGCCCCCGCCAAGTCGAGCAAAATAAACGGCACGGCCGTACCATCCTTTTCTCGGACAATTCAGGCTATTTTCGACCCCCCCTATAATTTCGTTGGTGATAAAACAAGAATCAAAACATGACACCCTCAATTTGCAGGAGGATCTGGATAGTTTAGTTGAATGGTGCCAGCGCAACTTCATGAAGCTTAACATCTCTAAATGCCAACAAGTCACCTTTACCCGTAAAACCAACCCTATCCAGACACAGTACTATCTCCATGATGTACCGCTACAGATTAATGAAATGGTCAAGGACTTAGGAGTATACTTCGACGGAAAGCTATCATTCGTGCCTCATATCGATCACGTCGTGAAAAAAGCATCTAAAACACTCGGGTTTGTTATTAGGAATGGGAAGATGTTTAGAAAGCCCCAAACAAAGATTTTATTATATAACGCTCTAGTCAGAAGTATCCTTGAATATGGTAGTATTGTATGGCGCCCTCACTATGCCGCGCATACGCTCAGGCTGGAGCGTGTACAAAAAAGGTTCTTGTGGCATCTAGCATACTCCAGGGGAATTGCTAGGAAAGTAGCAACCTACGAGGCCAGACTCGAATATTTTAAAATATCTTCTTTAGAGAAAAGACGGGATGTACTTGATATAACTTTCCTCTGCAAAGTACTTACAGGTAAAATAAATTGCCCCCCACTTTTATCCCTATTTTCACTCAAAGTGCCACGTAGGGTTCCAAGAAACCGCATTACTCCACTTTGCCCCCCTCTCAGACGTACAGTTCTGGGTGCCAATTCTACTATTCCTCGCCTCTCCAGAACCCTAAATTATTATAGTGACCAGATGGATATCTTTCACGACTCAATTGGCAAGATCAAAAGACTAATACTAGCATCAAGACCCTGTGCTAGCTAGCTCACTGTCGGCCTATTTTTATCTGTGTGATTGTGTATTTTATTGTAGATTTATATATATTGTTACCGTAATTTTATTTCAACTACCTATTTAAATGTAACTGCATCAAGTACACTGGAATGGCATGAGGTGTCTACTTGTAACTGATTTATGTATTTAGCATGCTTCTAAGAATTAATGTGTTACGATATTTTATAATGCATAAATTGTAAGTGGACCTAATAAATAAATAAATAAATAAATCCTGAATTTTCAGTTACTAATCAGGCGTATAAACCCGGTATATTTAAAATTTCAATCTATTGGAACCAGTAGTTTAAGAATGACAACTTGTTAAAGTTTCTGAATTTGGTCACTCACTCACTGACGGACTCATTGACTTAAAAAAATAAAATAAAATAAATGTCGTGGGAAAACTCTTTTTTTTTTGTAATTTTTCTAGTTTTTATAAATACACCAACTGCATGAATAACTTTGTAATCTCATATACATGTATAGGATTACAAAGTTACATTTACAGTTGAACCGGAAAGAAAAAAAGTAGGTGGACTACCAAAAGAAATGATATCCCATAAAAAACAAAACTTGTCAATAAATCCAAGTCTCGCACTCAGTTGCTCTACCGTGAAAAGTTTTAAGATCTGTTACCAAGTCGGTAACTATTGAATATTTGACTCGGCCATTGCATGAAAACACAACCAAAAAATCTAAGTCTTGCACTTAGATTTTTTGACGAGTTTTGTTTTTTATGGGATAGTTATTTGCGGGATTTTTACCATGTACCTTATTTTTGAGATTCCGATATTTTGGCACTGTTGCAAGGTCACGGGGTAACTGAATGGGTAAGATCTATTAATCAAGTTACTCTTTGGGTAAGATGTTACTGGCAGAAAAATCGGTCGAAATATCTAAAACCCAAAAAATAAGGTACGTGTTAGAATTGTATATTATTTTGTTTATTTTCGTTGTTAGTTTTCTTGGTAATGTATATCATATATTTTATAAGTGTAATAATTATTTTATTAGTTAGAGGGACACCCACACACACATTTACGCTCTTTGGGAGCGTCTCGTGCGCAAAGTATTAAGTTTAGAAAAAAAAAATTTGAAACCTCAACATCATTTTCAAAGACCTATCCATAGATACCTCACACGCATGAATTTGATGAAAAAAAGTTTTAGAATTTCAGTTCTAAGTATGGGGACCTCTCTAAAAAATCCTTTTTTTGTGTAAAATTCGTAATGCGGTTAACAAAATACATCTATTTACCAAGTTTCAATATTGTAGTTCTAATAGCTTCGAAAAAAATTGGCTGTGACATACGGACGGACGGACAGACAGACAGACATGACGAATCTGAAAGGGTTCCGTTTTTTACCATTTGGCTACGTAACCCTAAAAAGCCGACAAACTGCGTCTTTAGACTGGTTTATAAAGTGCAAGCTGCTGCCGTGCCAGTAGCAACTCAGTTCATCTACTCGTTTACTATGAACTGTCCAGCTCAGCTCGCACGTGCGGGTGTCCATGAGCGGCAGCAATCGCTTACCATCAGGTGATCCGTCTGCCACCTATCACATAAAAAAGAAAAAAAAACTCGCACTTTGTGGAAATCCACAAATGCGAGTTTTTTTTCTTTTTTCACCAGTGGATTCGCAAGTGCGCTGCCAACCTTTGAACATCGATTTCCCCTGGGTTGGGCCTCCGGTACCCTCACTCACGCAGCGAAACACAGCACATGCTGCTTCACGCCGGTTTACTGTGAGGCCGTGGTATCACTCCGGTCGAGCCGGCCCATTCATGCCGAAATAAGTGAAATCATTTACCAGTAACTCGCACTTTGTGCCGCCGCTTCATGGACACCCGTGACATCAGTGGAGTCACAAGTGCGTTGCCAACCTTTTATCCCCCCTTTCCCCCGGAATGGGCCTCCGGTACCCTCACTCACGCAGCGAAGTACAGCACAGTGCTGCTTCCTACGGGTCGAGCCGGCAATTCATGCCGAAGTGTGGCTCTCATCAGCAACCCACACTCGTCCACTGCTGGACATAGGCTCCCCTAATGCACGCCACTGCTCCCGATTTTCGGCCACTCTCATCCAGCCCACACCAGCCAGCATTGGAATGTCATCATCTTATCTTGTCGCAGGGCGTCCTACACTACGCTTACCGAGAGAAACGTGGCGGAGAAGCGTGGCTCTCGCACGTTCAAAACGAGTTACTATATAGAGTTCATGTGACTAAAGAAATCCCGCAGACAGCGCGCTTCAGTCACCATCCTTATTAAAATTTGAGCTTTACTACTTTGCACTGCCTTCTTTCCTCTTTCTTCTTCTTTCTTTCTTTCCGGATTGTCTGGAAGAAATCGCTACAAGCGATAAGACCGCCTTATTGTACTTTCTGTTGCTGTTGTATCATGCTTGTATTTTATTTTTGTGCAATAAAGAATATCTATCCATCTATCTATCTATCTTTATGTCCATAGAAACAAGGAATTTAAAATTTTCGCCATAACTCCAGCTTGGTAAATCCAACTTCCAGAAAGAGGTCGATCGACGAATCCACCGCGGCTGGGCAGTGTTCGGGAAGCTACGCAGCATATTTTCGGCAGATCTACCGCAGTGACTCAAGACGACAGTCTTTAATGCGTGTGTGTTGCCAGTGATGACATACGGAACCGAATCGTGGCCGCTTACAATGTGTCGATTAAGGAGGCTCAAAGTCACCCAGAGAGCAATGGAGAGGGCTATGCTCGGAGTCTCTTTGCGTGATTGTATCAGAAATGATCGATCCGCAGGAGAACTAAGGTCACATACATAGCCCAAAGGATTGCATATCTCAAGTGGCAATGGGCATAGCGGGGAGAACAGACGGCCTTTGGGGCGGAAAGCTCCTCGAGTAGAGGCCACGTACAGGAAGTCGCAGCCGTGGCAGGCCCCTCACAAGGTGGACCGACAATCTGGTGAAGATCGCGGGATTCCATTGGATGCGGGCGGCACAGGACCGATCTGTGTGGAGAACATTGGGGGAGGCCTATGTCCAACAGTAGACGTCTATTGGCTGAAATGATGAATGATCATGTCGCGGGACTTCGTTTGTGGCGTGGGCTCTAATACAACTACTCAAAAGACTAACTCGCACGCTAGCTCGCACGCACCATTTAACGTTTTGTGATGACGACTAACATGCATGAATAACATGACGACCCATTTGGATCCGAGTAGTGAAGGCTGCCTCTGGTGCAATGGTTGCGCTTTCGATCCCCGCACAGTACAAACATTTGTGTGCATGAACATGTCCGTTTGTATTCATATGGGTGTTTTCTATGTATTATAAGTATGTATTTACAAAAGAAAAGTATCAAATGTATATATTTGTAAATCCGCTGTTGGTTCTGATATCCGTAACACAGGTGCTCGAGCTACCTATCTCGGAGTCAGATCAATGGATAGATGGATAGATATTCTTTATTGCACAAAAATAAAATACAAGCATGATACAACAACAGCAACAGACAGAACAATAAGGCGGTCTTATCGCTTGTAGCGTTTTCTTCCAGACAACCTTTGGGTTGGTTTAGGATCAATGTATGTGATGTTATGTTTATTTATGCTTCAAAGCTACAAAATTGTTCTAAATCTAGATTTTTCCATGGCAACGCAGAAGCTAAGTTATTCCAGACGCATTATTAAGTCCTGATGAGGTTATAAAGTTCACAAGTGTATTATATTAGACGCTCAAGTTTTAACTACTTCATTCTAAGTACTTTAAGGGCGGGTGGATTAATAAATGAGAATAGTTCAGTGCGAGTACTTAGTTGAAATTTTGACTTTCAGTCGGGAATTCAAGATTCTAATTAATTAAATCGCCGTCATCTCGATGGATGGCGGTCTAATACTGTGCGTTTCTCGCGGAATTTTCTACCACGTACCTCAGTTCAGGAGCCCAATTCTCGTGCTCGTGATATAATCGTATTTTCATATCGTCGTATTCCAAATCGTCGTATTTTCATACGACATATATCACTAAAACATAGTTTTTTTGTATGGTTTTCATGTGATATCCGCCATGTTTTCAAAATATCACGAGCAAGAGAATTGGGCTCCTGTTCGATACTGCTTTAGCGTATGATGATGATGATGGCTTCCTAGCCGATTTCGGCTACAGCGACCACTTTGTGTACAATCGATGTGTAAATTTTGAGGACTAAGATGTTGCTGCCCTCTGGTGCGCTTTCCAATGACTAGCATAGCCAATCTTAGCATTGAACGTGCGCCCACAGAGGGGACACGTTAGCGCACCGCTATTGTAGTGGTAGGGGATGGCTGCAGGAGGCCGCGCCTTAAGGTCATCTCGTTTCTTGTCCAGATTTGACCTCCTACCTTCTTCAAAATCTTGCACCTTCTGATGGATCAGGCGCCTCCACTCCGGTCGCTGTGCTGCCTGCTTTTCCCAGTGAGCTGGATCTATACAGCATCTTTTTAAATGTCTTTTCAGAGCATCCTTATATCTTAGGTACTGACCACCGCGTTTCCGCTTGCCGTACTGGAGCTCTGAAAAGAAGATGCGCTTCGCAATTCGCTCTTCTGCCATTCGCGAGACATGTCCACTCCATCGAAGCTGTCGTCGCATGAGGTATGACTCAATACCACCGACGTTGGCTCTGCGCAGCACTTCCGTGTTCCGCACACGGTCGGACCACCGAATTCTCAATCGATAGCGTATACATCTACTGTGATTCTGTGGAAAGGTTTGGCTGCAGGAGCATCTCCAGACGGCTACGACTTAGGGACCATCAAGAGAAGAGCGTACTCCTTTTTAAAAAGGCCGCCAACACATTAGCAATCTCTCTGATTTCGCGGATGTTCATAGGCGGCGGGGATTACTTTCTATCAGATGATTCACTTGCTCATTTGTCGCCTCTAACATAAAAAAGTATTTCAACTGTATCAGAAACTGGCCGAATTCACCTTGTATTACACACATATCGACAACGAGGGCTGTATAAAAGTATAAGTGCACTTACAGAGCATGTATAGACGCGCCGTCAAGCGCGCTCAATGTACGGGGAATTTAGTTCCAAACCGTGCTAATAGATGGCGCTGGACGTATCCTGCATCACACCTGGATTTGTGCATTTCGGTTTCCATAAAGCCCAGCGGCCATCTTTGATTTTTGTCTGCCATAAGTATTGCCTTGGTCTGTCATTTGTATGATTTTCAAATATAGACCTTATTTACACTTCTACGAGATTTTCATTTGTCGGACCCGTCGTTTACATTTGGTCCGTACCGAACCGGATCGTATCGCCTAGTGGATAAAGGCGAATTTTGCTGGGCATCATCGCACCTATAGGCAGTGGATCGCTGCTTGGGGCGAACAGCTGAGGTAGCCTGCAGTACCTGAGGACTGGAGGCTGTGCTTCAGCGGTGGACCGGACGGACGAGGTCTGGTGACGTCACAGTGAGCCTGGTAGACAGGCGTCCAGCAGCGGCAGCGACGTAACGAGCGATTGTGGTTGCAGTTAAGTGAAGTGTGGTGGCGTGAGTACTTTGAAATTTATATCAATCAATTTGAGCTCTATTGCAAGGGGTAAATTAACTTAGAAGAATTAACTAGTAGATTGGGACTTAGAAAAATTCGGGAAAAAGTGAAGATACGGGGAACCTATGCCCGATTTTTTACAAGTGTTGCGGTTTCCAAACACTTAGAATATTTTCGTCGAATTTTTGTACGTGGACTGGACTTGTAATTTTTTCATCGGTTTTTGTATGGAGTTTGGACTTTGAAAATTTTTGAAGATTTTTTATGTGAAATTGTTTAGGTGTCTTTTTGGCTTTTGTTTATGTGTATTATTTATTGTTCTGTACTGGTAAAATTATTATTTCAAAATGAATACTTACATTGCAATGCAAGAAGATGCTTCTAATAAAATTAATAAAGCTCAAATAAATTATAAAAAAAGTCCTAAAAGTAGAATAACAAAATCATATTTAGAAACGCGTTTAGAATCATTAGAAGGTTATTGGCTGACCTTTCATGAAACTCACAAATTAATTATTTCTGAAGTTGCACCTGATATTTACAAAAAGTCTAGTTATTTTGAGGAAGATTTATTTGAGCTTACCGAGGAGTTGTACACAGACTATAAGTCTGATTTGAAGCATGCTTTAGAGTCATTTGGGTCAGTTAGTCAACCCAATTGTCCCAGTACAGGCAGTGGTAATAAGTCAAAAGATGATCGCACTTCTTGTGTTAAGTTACCGAAAATAGTAATCCCAACTTTTTCCGGTAAGTATACTGAGTGGACTACATTCCACGATTTATTTAACTCACTTATTCACAAGAACCCATCACTAGATAACGTCCAAAAACTTCATTACTTAAAAAGTCATCTCACTGGTGAAGCCGATCAACTTTTGAGACATATACCCATCACTAGCGAAAATTATGTTACATGTTGGCAACAATTAACAAACCGGTACAGTAACAAGCGGTATATTGCCAACTGCATTCTCAAAAGATTCATGAGTTTGAGGCCCATAGGTTCAGAATCATCTAGCGCTCTAAAAGAATTATTAGATACAACCAATGAAACATTAAATGGTTTGCAAAATTTAGGCATTGACACAAATAATTGGGACATCCTTATTATTTACATTTTAAGTCAAAAATTAGATGTAGAGTCCCGCAAACAATGGGAATCCAAAATTAGCGATTGCACAGTAGAATTGCCCACGTTAGATCAATTCAAGGAATTTTTAGAGCATCGGTTTAGGTCACTAGAGTTTCTTGATACCAATAAGTCCCAAGCCCCAAGAAATGTATATCGTAATAATAATAATGTAAATCAACCTATCCCTAACAGTAAATCTTTTCACGTCAATGTCACACCTTGTAATTACTGCACTGAAAACCACAAATTGGCGAATTGCAAAAAGTTTGCCAAAGAAGAGTGTCAAGCAAGGCGGAGTTTTGTTCAAACCAAGAACCTCTGCTTCAATTGTTTAGGATCCAATCACTCGGTCGCACAATGTCGTCTTCCCACTAGGTGTCGAATCTGCAATAAGCGGCATCACTCGTTGTTGCATTTAAATTACAGTCCACTAACAACCGGCAATGTACAACCATCTGTAGAAAGCAATGTTGTTGAAGCAACAACATCGGCAGACCAATCAAGTACACTTGTGACTACTTGTTGCACCAGTATTCAAACACAAGTGTTACTGGCAACAGCGCTGGTAAAGGCTCAGTCAAGATCAGGTCTCGATATTTCTCTTCGGTCTTTAGTAGACCAAGGATCACAGGCGTCCTTTATTTCGGAGTCTGCTGTTCAGCTTCTCGGGCTGAAAAGGTATGCAAGCAAGAGTACAATATCGGGGCTAGGAAGTGACCAACCACTCATGTCAAAACACGTCGTGTATTTGAAAATAAAATCAATTCACGACCCCCAGTTTGTCCTCAGTGTTAAGGCGCATGTTCTTAGCAAATTAACAGTCTTTTTACCAGAATGTAAAATTGAAGCACAACTGTTGTCTCACTTACCAGATTTAAAGTTTGCAGACCCAGAATACAACACACCCAATAAAATTGACATTTTATTGGGAGCTGATGTCTATGGTCAGATTATATTGGAGGGTTTGATCAAGGGTCCAGTCGGTTCACCTGTGGCTCAAAGTACGAAATTAGGCTGGATCCTCTCTGGTAAGGTTCAAGCAAAGCGTTCCCATCCTAATGACGATCACGTTATTAGCATGCATCTCCACGTCTCGGAAGATGAACTGCTTCGCAAATTCTGGGAAATAGAAGCAGAACCATATAGCAATAAGCGATTCCTCACCGAGGAAGAGAAAAAGTGTGAAGAAATCTTTATGAGTACCACTCGAAGAGATGCTTCTGGTCGTTACATCGTCAAACTTCCGTTGCGCGAGGAACCCACCTGTAATCAAGGGAACACTCAAGTTATTGCAGCTAAACGGTTAAATGCATTAGAAAAAAAACTAATCAACAATCCGCAGTTAAAGATTAAATATGACCAAGTATTAAATGAATACATTCAACTAGGCCACATGGAATATGTACCGGTTGAAGAACAAAATAAAAAAGAAGTTGTTTATTTACCCCATCATGCCGTAATCAGAGAAGACAAAAGTACTTCAAAGGTGCGCGTAGTATTCGACGCATCTTCTCCTGGAACAAACGGTGTTTCGTTGAATCACGACCTTCTGATAGGACCACAACTACAGGACGACTTACGTCATATCATCATGCGGTGGCGTCAACATCCTGTATGTCTCGTAGCAGACATCATCAAGATGTATAGACAGATCAAAGTGGCTCAAGAAGACGTCGATCTACAGCGTGTGCTCTGGCGCGATGATCCTGGCTCTGAAATAAAACACTTGAGGTTAGTAAGAGTTACATTTGGTACAGCGTCAGCTCCTTATCTGGCAGTTCGGACGTTACAACAGTTAGCTCGTGATGAAGGTTCTGGCAGTCCGGCAGCATCTGAAAAAATAATAAATGACTTTTATATGGACGATCTCATGAGTGGGTGTGATACGGTTGAGGAAGGAATTCAATTGTGTAAGGATATAAACGAAATATTGGGAAAAGGAGGATTTGTGTTGCAGAAATGGTCCACTAACAAGGAAGAAGTTCTAAAAAGCATTAGTAAGGACAAGGGACAGGAAGAGGGACATCTGCAGTTGCAATTAGATACAGTTATTAAAATCCTTGGACTTACCTGGAACCGCAGCACTGACGTTTTTGAATACGCCGTCGTAATCACTCCGCTCAGCTCACCTGTAACAAAAAGAAAGGTTTCTCAGAAGTTTCAAGGTTATTTGATCCGCTGGGTTGGTTGGCGCCAGTCATAATAAAAGCGAAAATTCTAATTCAAGCTCTGTGGATAGCAGGAATTGATTGGGATGAGGAATTACCTGAAGAACTTTTAAAGCAATGGATAGAATATCGCAATGAGTTACCTCATCTCAGCAATTTTAGAATACCAAGATGGATGTCTACTTCGAAAACTAATGAAGTAGTTGAATTACATGGATTTTGTGATTCTTCAAATGACGCATACGCAGCAGTGGTGTATGTGAGGGTTGTAGACACAGAAAATCCAATCAGGGTACATTTGGTTACTTCAAAAACCAAGGTGTCACCCATCAAGCAACTATCCATCCCGAAATTAGAGTTGTGTGGAGCCTTATTGCTTGCTAAGTTGATGCTAGAAGTAGGGGAAGTATTGAAAATCCCGAAGGAGAACATGCATGCGTGGACGGATTCTTCAGTGGTTTTGGCTTGGTTGAGTGATCACCCAAGCAAATGGAAAACGTTCATAGCAAACAGGGTATCTGAAATTCTGACCATACTTGAAAGGAAACAATGGGCGCATGTTTCGACCAAAAGTAATCCAGCAGATTGCGCATCTAGAGGAATGAAGCCTTCAGATTTGGTAGACTTCGAACTATGGAAAGGTGGTCCAAGTTGGTTGCAAGATGAAATAATAAATTATGAGAGAAAGAGTTTTGAAACTAGTGAAGAGAAGAAGAAACCAAATAAGACATGTCATATTGTAACTAATCAAGAAACTACAGACAGCCTTTGGACGAATTACTCGTCATTAAATCACCAGGTTCGGGTTATAGCATGGATGAGAAGAATGTTAAAGCGATTAAGGGATACTGAATTGCCATCCTATCTGACAAGCAAGGAGTTAGCAGAAGCGTTAATTATATGTATAAAGTATTGGCAAGCACAAGAATTTACGAAAGAAATGGCAAAATTACAAAACGGGGAAAATGTAAGTAAAAAAAGTAAACTCACCCATTTAAATCCTTTTCTTGATGATCTTGGTATCTTGAGGGTGGGCGGCCGCTTAAACAGCGCGGCAATTAACGAAGATAGAAAGCACCCAATCATCATACCTGCTAAAACGCACTTCACTAATCTGTTGATTAGTGAGGCTCATAACAAAACATTGCATGGCGGTCCGCAATTGATGATCGCTCATTTACGATCCCGCTATTGGATCATGGATGTCAAGAACCAAGTCAAACTGTTCTGTCGTAGATGCATCACATGCGTTCGATATTCGGCACGCACCACAGAACAGTTGATGGGTCAGCTTCCACCTTCAAGGGTGACACCTAGTCGGCCTTTTCGTCAGAGTGGAGTTGACTACGCTGGCCCCATAAACATCCGCACATCCAAGGGAAGAGGTCACCACGCGTACAAGGGATACATTTGTCTCTTCATCTGCATGGCAACAAGAGCCATACATCTCGAACTTGTGAGCGACTTGACGTCTCAAGGTTTCCTCGCTGCTTTCAAGCGGTTTGTCGCACGCCGTGGTCATTGTTCCGATCTGTTTAGTGACAATGGAACCAATTTTGTCGGCGCCGCCCGTGAGCTGAAACAGTTGCTGGCTCAGGAAAAATCTCAGGTCGCAGTAGAGATAGCAGAATGGCTTTCCAGCAATGGTACAACGTGGCACTTCATACCACCCCATGCTCCTAACCATGGTGGATTATGGGAAGCGGGAATTAAATCCACGAAACATCACCTTAAGCGTGTTATAGGTGTCTCCACGTTGACATTTGAAGAAATGTACACGGTACTCTCCCAAATAGAGGCTTGCCTCAATTCGAGGCCACTCAGTCATTTGAACAATGACTCCGAAGACCCCGCTCCGCTCACACCAGGACACTTCTTGATTGGCGAACCTCCAGTGCTGGTGCCAGAAGTAAACTATGAAGCATCCTCTGTTAGTAGTCTACGTCGTTGGCAACTAACTCAACGTATGGTGCAAGGATTTTGGCGAAAGTGGTCACAAGAGTATTTGAGTCGGTTTCTAACCCGTTACCGATGGTCTCATTATATTCCGGAGCCTAAAATTGGAGACGTGGTTCTAGTTAAGGAGGACAATCTCCCTCCCTCTCGCTGGTTGTACGGAATCATAACGCAGAAACATCCTGGTTTGGATAACATTACACGCGTGGTTACACTCAAGTGCAAGGGTGTCTTGTTCAAAAGACCTGTGTCAAAACTATGTGTACTCCCAGTCACAGATTAGTTTATTGTTGTGCCTCTCATTTGTAATTGTTTATTATTATATTGAGCCGTGTCCATGTTATGTTAATTTTATGTAGTTTGGGTCAAATCGTTATACTTATTCCAGTTATTTTATGTTATGTTTCAGTTGATACTGATCAACTTGTCTAAGGGTAATGTTTTCAACTATTTACTATTTCAAAATGTTTAGTTATTAAAAAAAAAAAAAATACGAGTAAAATATAAATGTACAACTTTAACATTGTTTTCCTTTTATGTAAAATCGGTGTCTTACAATAAATATGTTCTAATCTGTATTTAGTTAAGTTCAACTTTAACTTTTGCCAATTTAATGTTAAGAACCAACAAAATGTTAATGGACATCTGTCATTCTGTCCATGGTGGGCGGAATGTATAGACGCTCCGTCAAGCGCGCTCAATGTACGGGGAATTTAGTTCCAAACCGTGCTAATAGATGGCGCTGGGCGTATCCTGCATCACACCTGGATTTGTGCATTTCGGTTTCCATAAAGCCCAGCGGCCATCTTTGATTTTTGTCTGCCATATGTATTGCCTTGGTCTGTCATTTGTATGATTTTCAAATATAGACCTTATTTACACTTCTACGAGATTTTCATTTGTCGGACCCGTCGTTTACAGAGCAAGTGCACGGAGTTCCACTAGTATTAGAAACAATTTCTAACGATGGATCCAAAGCTACCCAATATATGAAGCTTTATTTAAGACCACAGAGTCCATTAAGGTGTTAGTAACAATGTTAACTTACAAGTTATGTTAGTCGTATGTACTAATTATTACTAATCAGTATTAAATGTACAATATTAAATTACATTAAAATTCAATTAAATTAAAATAAATTACATTAAAATCCACATTCCATTAAAATTCTTTTAAATTCAAATACTTAAAAAACATTAATAAATTAAACAGTAATTTATTAAGACGGGAATTAATACGATATTTATTATGTGATATAACATTGTGTACTCATATATTTTGCTCGACGTTTCGGCTACGTTACAGCAGCCGTGGTCACGAGCGGACTGGGCGGAGCATGGCGTCGTCTGCTGGGGCCGAGCTGAATCTTCGGACACCCTCACATTTTTTGATATTGATTCGCCACAAGATGAATTGTCAGTGAAGCTACTCCGACACACTACACTATCAGTATTTGAAATTAAACAGTCCCGCTAAAAGTTGCGCAGCAGTGACTGATGTACGGACAGTCCAACCTGTCCGCTATCACCCTCATAATGCACACTCGGCACACCAGGGATGCGCATCTCTTGCGTATCGAGGCGTAAAAGCAATGCGCCACATATAAATAAATCACGATAAAACTTTCAATTACTAAAATTGACTTGGTCGAAAATATGTGGGGTGCGGCGTCGTGATGGATCCATTGGATATTCTTTATTGGACAAAATAGAATACAGGTATGGTTTAATAACATAGATAGTACAACAAGTCGATTATCGCTTGTTTTTATTTCTTCCAGACCACTTTTGGGTGGAGGGGAGAAACAATGTATTGGTAATGGGGGGTAAAGCAGTGGAAGTGGTTTTAAAATTTCGTTGGTTTTCTTTGGTGAAACCCTTCCTCAGCCCTAATAAAAAAAAACAGTTTGAATTTATTTACAGTCATAGGTAGCAGACGAGTAGACGAATCACCTGATGGTAAGGGATTGCCGCCGCTCATGGACACCCGCAACACAGGTGGAGTCACAAGTGCGCTACCAGTCTTTAAACCCCGCTTGCCCCGGATTGGGTCTCCGGTACCCTAACTCGGCAACGAAACACAGCACAGTGCTTCTTTACGCCGGTTTTCTGTGAGGCCTTGGAAATACTCCGGTCGAGCCGGCCCATTCATGCCTTAGCGTTACTCTGCCACGGCCTGTGATATTAGTATGGATTTAAGTAGTAATTATTGTGTGTAATAAAAGCGCAGAAGAGCCGGCCCATTCATGCCGAAACGTGGCTCTCATCTCAAATTGAATCAATAACAAAGCGACGGCCATTTCCACTTAAAGAATGAAGATCTTGGCGCGGTCACTCTGGCGAAAACATCAGATAAGTGGGCGCAATTACGCCGCGGATGCGGCCCCTTTCACAATTAAAAGTTGCAGCTTATCAGGGTGCGCTCAGACTGGCGAATCGTGCTAACTTGGCATGGTTGCAGTGGACTCATCCTCTTGATTATCAGCTATAACCTTAGACTAAACCAAACGACGAAAGAAACGGAGGAGTTTCCCATTTCGATGAGAAACTTGACGTCGATATATCGAGCAAGTTCTAAAAGCTCGGGGTCCTAAATAGATCGAGACGGTATTTCACTCCGGCCCATGGCCTCCAGCTGTAAAAGGCGCAAGTCCGGCCGCATATGGAATACTGCTCTCATCTTTGGGCAGGGGCGCCCGCGTACCAGCTTTCCCCTCTGGATCGGATTCAAAGGAGAGCAACTCGAATCGTCGACTGGCAAGATATCTATAATAGGCTAAACTCCTTAGCACTGCGTAGAGATGTAGCCTCGCTTTGTATACTCTACCGCCTATACTATGGAGAATGCTCTGAGGAATTGTTCAGACTGATCCCTGCCGTTTCATTTCGCCATCTTCCCACTCGACAACAGTTCCGTCGACATAATCTGGATGGTTGGCTGTCTTCAACTGTGCGTTTCTCAAGAAATTTTCTGCCTCGTACGACAAAACTATGCAATGAATTATCGCCTGCGGTATTTTCGGACAGATACGACCTGCAAACCTTCAAGAAAAGAGCGTATTCCTTTTTAAAAGGTCGGCAGCGCACTTGTGACTCCTCTGGTGTTGCAGGTGTTCATGGGCGGCGACAATCGCTTACCATCAGGTGATCCGTCTGCTGGTCTGCCACCTATGACATAAAAAAAACACAGTCACGGAGATATGCGTTACTTGTATACGTGCATTTTGCATTTATCGATCG